>JAUPMG010069503.1:0-13227 GCA_031762675.1 Pachysandra terminalis
AACCAGTGTGACCTTCTTTTGTGTAATGGAAGTGAAGTATATGAATTTGGGTTGTGGCTTGTGTCTTTTATTTGTGCACATGCATTTAGTTCCTCCCCATTGCCTGTAAAACTCCTTAGAGAAATTTTCGGGACGAAGTTATTTTAAGGAGGTTAGAATGTAAAAGCCTGAATAATCACCCGTAATAATTATGTCAGAATTCAGATTTTAATGGAGACTTAGTAAACTAAATTCACTAATGGGCAAGATTAGTACTCACTTAGTCCTTTACCTCATAAAACTCATTATGATCACCCTTAAACCCTTAGGATTGATTAGGTAGGTTAATTAATTATAGGGAGTTAGATTAATTAACTAATAGTGACTTGAGCAACTAAATGAAAATAAAAAAATCAGACAAGATAATAATTGTACCTAGTAGCTCTAGAGAACCACCTCAGACCCATCAGGAAAAGCCCTCTAGCAGTAGCTGCATAGGTGTCCAGTTGGGAATTATAGGACCGCAAACCCTGTTATACCCCTACTGCTAATCCTATTCACACTTTCACCATTAGGGCCTATAAATAGAACACTTAGCTCATATTTTCTTTCATTTTCTCTTCTCATTCTCTTGGAGCTTTGGAGATGGAGGGAGATCATCAGAAACCTCGCAGACGCGACAGAGCAACTTCTACGCACCCCGGCAACGCCCCGAGTTGAATAACCTCTCTTTGATTTCGTATTTTGTTGTGTTTTAGCATTGTGACCAAGGAGAAGGGTTTATTTGTTGAATTTCAACCTTTCTCTTGGAGCTATTGCATAATTTGTATGCTTAAGATGTTATTACAAACCCTGGATCTTCCATATGAATTGAGTTGTGATAACTAAATCCTTACAGTTGGGAAAATTTTAGAGAAAACCTACAAAGCCCCATGTAGACTAAGAAATTTGACTTACAAGGCATAATCGAACCTTCCTGGTAAGTTGTACGACCTCCCCGTGAAATTTCATTCAAATTGGACCTTTCCCGTGGTTCAGCGACCTGCTTGGTGTGTCGAGCCGCTTGCCGAATCTTAGAGCTTTCCTAGGCTCACTGGAATGGTCGTTGAGACTCTGTTCGACAAGCCGAAGAGGTTGCCGAACAGTTTTTCCTTTTTATTCTGCATTTGCACGTCTTTGTTGATATTATTGTGGGAGCCTTGTGTATGAAATACTTGGCCTAATTCTCATATAGAATTAGGCATATAGTTACAGAGATGTTGACGGTTGAGTTATACTCAGTGAGGATGGGAGAGAACAAAGGATTGTGTGATTTCTATAGTTATTTCACCTGATATTCACCACTTGCACATATATTATTATCTTTCACTTATCTTACACTTACTGCACTTTTCTCATAATGTTGGAGCATGAGCAAATACACTTCATTGAAGGATTACTCATTCCGGCTTCTAGCTTGTTGTTTTATATTTTCAGGTTGAGGAGCTTAGTCAGGAGGAGAGAGCCTAGATTGGGTATTGCATTCTGGTAGAAATTTAGCATAAGTCTAGATTTAGACTTTTATCCTTTAGAGTTTATCAGATTTAGTTTTGATATAATTAGTTACTTATATCTTACTAGAACTGTTTTAGTTTTCCGTTATTGTTTTGACCATTGTGATCCAGTTCCATAGAGATATGGGGTGAGAGTTACAAATGAATTAGAAGTCTTAGAAATTGGGATTTTCCGGTTGGTTCAAGACAATGGCAACCCTCCCAAATTTACTCTATCGAGGGAAACGATGGCTGAATGTCAGCATTTTTCCACGGTCTTTTGCTTAACGTTTCCAGTTATTTTTTGGTCTTCCTTTCGATCATTCAGATTTACTCTTTTTTCCCTATCTTGTTGAGTTCGGTCATTGCGAAATTTTTAATCTCAATATGTTTCAAAATTCTGATAATCCTACAGCCATTTCTCAGAGGAATTTGATTTGGGCCTCATACTTGGTATGCCGGGATCTGCATTCTAGGTCTTTAGAAGAAGGGATGCCCGACCGTAATCATAAATGTGGCGTAGAGGTCTATTTCCCTAATTTGCTATCTCGGCAATTTGGTTTTGCTTAGGCTATTCCTGCCCTTGCTTTTGTTTCTCTCAATCGGCCATCATATCTTAGAACTATCATTGCTCAGTTGGAAGATATAGATCGTGTGAATCAGTACTTTGAAGGACCGACCACCATGTTTTCCATTCCCTGTTGTCCTAACAATGCATTGTCTTCTCCAACTTTCCACTCCTGGTGGTCTAACTACTTCAACTATTCTTTTCCTTTGGATTTATCTCTTCATGTGTCCAGACTCAATGCGTCGAATGAATTAGTTCTTCCTCCTTCAGTCAATCCGTCCTTGGCCACTCAGAAGGTTAGCCTTAAGAAAAAGGGTAAGGCCCCCGCCAAGGTTCCTTCTGAGTGTTCTCAGAAAATCAAAACAAGTACTGTCACATCCTAAACCTGGAAATCTCAAAGGAGTCTTCCAAATTTAAGCTGTTACTCTCACCCCATATCCCTATGGGAGTGGAAAGAAATAATCAAAACATAAGTGGAAGTAAATTCAGCAGTTCTAATAAATAATTAAGTAAAAATTACAGATCTGGTCTTTTTCATCAATTTAAATGAAAATCTCTAATTCTAATAAATCAGCCCTATCATCTAATTTTTCTGATTCTCTAATCCCTTTCCAAAGCTCTCCTTTCATATGCTAATCTTCAATCCTAAAAAATATAAATCAACAAACATAAGCTGGAAAGCCCAGCTTTAGGAGCTTGGAAAAGAAGAATTGCAGAAGAACTACTAGACTAAGTAGGAAGCTGTAGGAATTCTACATAAACCAAGGGGTGGACGTGTGAATCATATTCCAGAGAAGATGATTGCTGGAGCTTTAGGAGCTTGGAAAAGAAGAATTGCAGAACTTGAGCCTTGAAGAAAAAGAAGAACATCACCATTAAATACGCAAGGTAAGTAATTCGATTATGCTTTATTTTTTATTTGAATCTAGGTGAGATGCCATATTCATTGTATATGGCATAGCTATTAAGTTCTTAATAAAACATGATAATTAAACTCTAAAACATTGGAATTTGAGCATCATCATCTTAGTAAGGTAAATTGATATTTCTATTGGTTTTGGTCGGAATTGAATTTAAATAGGTGTGCTATAATAACTTTTGTTCTTAAGTTTACTTAAAATTTGAGAAAATACGAAATTGGAGTTTTTTGGGCAAATCGACAGACTGCCGGTGTGCCGGATAGCCTGCCGGTTCACTTAGGGGAAATCCGACAGACTTCCGGTGTTCCGGTTAACCTGCCGGATTACCCGAGAGCATATGGGGGTCACTGGTTAGCCTGCTGGTTGGCAACTGATGTTCCGGTTGGAATTATTCACACTGTGTGGTCTGCCAGACACAACCGATGTGCTGGTTAGGCTGTCGGAACTGTTTGGGCTACTATTTAAGGTGGTTTTGATGGATTAAATTGATTGATTGAGTTCTAAATTATTTTATATATGATTTTGTGATATTAGTGGTGTGATTGTAACCTGATTTCATGATTGATATGTTTGAATGAGGATTTCATATATTTTAATATAACATGACTTATGAATTGATTTTATTTGACACTATGAGACATATTCCATGAATTCATACTCATATTTACTATCTAGATATAATGCACTACTGTACAAGTATTTGTTTTCTTAGTTAATGTGCACGGTTATCTACACTTGCACAACATATGCCTATTTTGCATAATGGCCTTGGATTGGTCTAATGCCTTGACTATACCCCATAAATCCATGTGTTGGATATTATGGACATAATGAGTGTTATCATGATATTGATATTAGTGAGGAAGTCTTGGGTGGACTATGTTTATATTCTTATATGTGTTGAGGGAGTCGCTCTCTTAATATACTAATTTTGTTTACTTCCAAGGTGAGGGAATTATCCCAAAAGACTTGTCGTAAGATGATAGGTGAGGGAAGGTTCACATTGGTGAGGCCCAATATTCCAAATCATATGAGTGAAAATCTTTAAGTAAATCGGCTAATGTATGATTCACAAAGGAAAGTTCACATTTGTGTGCCCTTGGAATTTGTCCCTTTGATCGGAAAGACCTGAGGCGCTTGCGACCATTAGGTCGAAGCTCCTAGAAACTATGATGTACACATAGAATAATCTACTCTTTCTACCATATATTGGGGGATGAAGGTTCACATTGGTGAAGCATCCTTGGGTAGTTGATTACGATCGGGTGTGGAACATACACTAATCGAATGCCAAACAGCATGCATTATTTGCATATCATATTCTGTGCATGGATTACATGTGGTAATCATATTTACCTATTGCATGAGCATGCATTGCATATATTAATAATTTAACCAGCACTTTGTATTGCATATCACATCATGTTGCATTATTATCATTATCATGTTATTAATTGCATATATTCTGTTTTAGTCTATTGATTATCATTGAAGAGTGGCTTTGACTCTACTTCAATCTAAAATACAGTTTAATTGATTATTTTCTTAGCTAAGTGTAGCTGACGCTTTTGAGCATAACAATTTCAGGATCTTTAGTTAATGGGCAGCAGTACCATAGTGATCAAGATGGAGACCAAGAAGATGATGAAGACCTTAATATACTGATTTAGTAGAAGATGTAATAGGGTTATTTATTTAGACTTATGAAATTGATTATTGGGTTGGTTAGTTAATAGGGATTTGATTTAAGCATGAGAATAGGTTATTTTTATTTATTTTTCCACTGTGATTTACGTAGTTCGTTTTGGATGTAATAGACTTAGTTTTATTTGATTATTTTTTGTAAAATTAATTTTTGAAGTTTTATTATATCTATGGAGTTGACTCTATATTAATTACCACTCCCATTGTAAATTGGGGTGAGAGTTATATTTCGAGCATAAGGGATTCTTATGTGAATTCCCTTAAGTTTGGGATGTGACAAATTTGGTATCAGAGCCTAAGTTTTCAGGTTTTAAATCAGATTCTAAAAGTTTTTGATTACTGATATTTTTAAAGTTTTCAAGGTGCTGATATTTCACAGTTTTCTGTGTGCTGTGTGAGTTATTAATAGTTTAGGATTTTAGTTTATGATAAGAGTCGAATGTTATCTTCTCTTTCTACAGGTACTTAGTTGATTAGTAAAGGCCGGTAGAAGAAGAGCTAGTGTGGATACGAGTACACCAGCATCAAGCAATGATGACAATCAGAACCCGCAACTTGCTGGAATTTTCCAAGCTATGGGACAGATGTCTGATATGATGCAATAGCAACAAGCACAAACAACAACCCAGCAAACGGATTCACAAAGGAATGTCAAAAGCATCGAGAAGTTTAAGAAGTTAGGATCTATTGTTTTCAAGGAAACTACGGATTCGATGGAGGCACAATCGTGGATCGACTCCTTAGAACATATCTTTGAGGTGATGGAGATAGAGGATGTAGAGATGGTTTAATTTGCAGCGTTTATGCTATAAGGTGAAATGAGATGATGGTGGAAGTTAGCCTTGGAGATCGCATACGTCTACACTTGGGAAGATTTCAAGGTGAGATTTTACTTGGAGTATTTTCCTAGAACTATTAGAAGGGAGAAAGAGTTGGAATTCATGAAGCTGGAGCAAGGAACAATGACAGTACCGGAGTATGCAGAAAAATTCACGGAGTTATCACAGTTTGCTACCTACGCAGTTGACGATGAGGGGAAGAAGGCATTCAGATCTGAGAGTGGATTGAAGCCTAGCATTAAGAGCAGATTGATCATAATGGAGTTCACAGAGTAGCACAAGGTGGTGGATTGTGCTCGTAAGGTAGGAAAAGATGTACAAGAATTTTGTAAGATATGAAACTTATAAAGGGAAAGAAACTACTAAGCAGATTTACAAAAAAGGAAAAAGAAGCAAGAACCAACTAAGGACCTTGAAAGTGTATGCGTGAGATGTTTTAATTGCGGAAGGATGGGACATCATCAAAGAGACTGTCTCCTGCCAGGTAAACCACAACAAAATTTATCCTAAGGACAGCAACAAAGCATACCCAAACTCCATTACCAGTAGAACAAGAAACCAGTACCTCAACATCAACAATCACAAGGGAATAGGAATGACGTACCACTGCAGCAAATTCAACAAGCAAGGGTCTTTACACTACAACAACTAGATGAAATAACTGAAGGTACTGTTTGAATTCAGCAAGAATTGATTGATTACCGGAATATATTAAAGATAAGTATCATACACTTTTCTAAATCGGGGTAATCAAATTTCGAGGAGGAAATGGTCTTAAGGAGGGTAGAGTGTAATAACCCAACCAAAATATAGGACTAAGTTGTAATTAATATCAGTATAGGAGTTAGTGTGTAATTAATTATAAAATATAAGAGTGAATTTAAAATTTTAGTAAGTTAGTTACAGATTTGACTTTGACTGTTTGTGATTGGTGGGCTGCACTATAGGAAACTAAAAGTGCCTCACACACAATCTTAACTCTTTAAGTTATAATGTGTGGCTAGGGTCTTGTATGAACTTTTAATCTTAATCTAAGGCTGGCGTTTAATTTAGATTAATCATAACTTAAGTAGGACTTCAATTAAATAAGATAGTTGAATATTAGTTCAAGACCAATTAGGAACCAGATTTGAAAACAAGTAACCTATTACAACTTGGACTAAATAATAGATTTAACTTAATTAGGATTCCACATTAAATATATAAAATCAATGATTAGTTCATTTAGAACCTGGACACTTTAATGTAAGGGCTATAATTAATCTAATCTAATCTAAGGGTTGTAAACTAAAACATAATCCAACGTACAAAACAACTCCTAGACTAAGTTGTGAGTTGTAGGAATTCTACATAAACCAAGGGGTGGACGTGTGAGTCATATTCCAAAGAAGACGATTGATGGAGATTTAGAAGCTTTGGGAAGAAGAATTGCAGAACTTGAAGCTTGAAGAAGAAGAATAGCATCAGCATTAAATACGCAAGGTAAGTAATTCGATTATGCATTATTTTTTATTTGAATGTAGATGAGATGCCATATTTATTGAATTTGACATAGCACTTAAGTTCTTAATGAAACATGATAATTAAACTCTAAAACATTGGAATTTGAGCATCATCATCTTAGTAAGGTAAGTTGATATTTCTATTGGGTTTTGGTCGGAATTGAATTTCAATAGGTGTGCTATATTAAATTTTGTGCTTAAGTTTACTTAAAATATGAGAAAACACGAAATTGGAATTTTTTGGGCAAACGTACAGATTGCCGGTGTGCCGGTTAGCCTACCGGTTCATCTAGGGGGAATTCGATAGACTGCCGGTGTCCCACTTAGCCTGCCAGATTACCCAAGAGCATATGGGGGTCACTGTTTACCCTGCCGGTTAGCAACTGGTGTGCTGGTTGGAATTATTTACAATTTGTGGTCTGCCGGAAAAAACCGGTGTGCCGGTTAGGTTGCCGGAATTGTTTGGGTAGCCACGTAAGGTGATTTTGAGTTGCCGGAATTGTTTGGGTAGCCACGTAAGGTGATTTTGATGGATTAAATTCATTGATTGAGTTCTAAATTTTTTATATTGATTTTATGATATTAATGGTGTGATTATAACCAGATTTCAAGATTGATATGTTTGATTGAGGATTTCATATATTTTTATATAACATGACTTATGAATTGATTTTATCTGACACAATGAGACATATTCCATGAATTGCATACTCATGTTAATTATCTAGATATAATGCACTATTGTACACATATTTGTTTGCGTAATTAATTTGCACGGTTCTCTACACTTGCACTGCATATGCTTATTTTGCATAATGACCTTGGATTGGTCTAATGCCTTGACTATAACCCATAAATCCGTGTGTTGGATGTTATGGACATAATGAGTGTTATCATGATATTGATATTGGTGGGGAAGTCTTGGGTGGACTATGTTTATATTGTTATATGTGTTGAAGGAGTCGCTCTTCCAATGTACCAATTTTATTTACTCCCAAGGTGAAGGGATTATCCCAAGAGACTTGTGGTAAGATGATAGGTGAGGGAAAGTTCACATTGGTGAGGCCCAATATTCCGAATCATATGAGTGCAAATATTTTAGTAGATCAGCTAATGTATGTTCACAAAGGAAAGTTCACATTTGTGAAGCCTTGGGATTTGTCCCTATGATCAGAAATACCTGAGGCGCTTGTGACCTTTAGGTCGAAGATCCTAGAAACTATGATGGGCACATAGAATAATCTACAATTTCTGCCATGTATTGGGGGATGAAGGTTCACATTGGTGAGGCATCCTTGGGTAGTTGATCAGGGTCAGGTGTGAAAAATACACTAATCAAATGCCAAACAGCATGCATTATTTGCATATCATATTTTCGTGCATGGATTATATATGGTAATCATATTTACCTGTTGAATGAGCATGTATTCATACATTAATAATTGAACCAACACTTTGCATTGCACATCACATCATGTTGCATTAGTATCATTATCATGTTATTAATTGCATATATTATGTTTTAGTCTATTGATTATCATTGAAGAGTGGCTTTGACCCTACTTCAATAAAAAATACAGTTTAATTGATTAATTATTGAGCTAAGTGTAGCTGACGCGTCAACCATAACAATTTTAGGATCTTTAGTTAATGAGCAGCAGGACCATGGTGATCAAGATGGAAACCAAGAAGATGATGAAGACTTTAATATTTATTAGATTATTGTTTGATGATTTTTAGTAGAAGATGTAGTAGGGTATTTATTTAGACTTATGAAATTGATTATTGGGTAGGTTAATTAATAGGGATTTGATTTAAGCATGAGAATATGTTGTTTTTATTTATTTTTCCGCTGTGATTTACTTAGTTTGTTTTTGATGTAATAGCTTTGTTTTAGTAAAGGTAATTTTTGAAGTTTTTTTAAATCTATGGTTTGGCTCTATATTAGTTACCACTCCTGATGTAAATTGGGGTGAGAGTTATATTTCGAACATAAGGGATTCCCACATGAATTTCCTGAAGTTTGGGATGATTCACAAATTTGAAAACAAAAAGAAAAAAAAATCGGATCAGTTGTACCGATCAGTCTAGACTAGTACTTTTTGTATTGGTTCGGTCCAGAACCTCACGATATAATTATTCGTATTATGGATTGGGACCTGACCGATCCTTTAAACCTTGCTTGCACCAGAAGGTTTCCAAAAGACAGTTTTACCCCAGAAAGCCATCAGAAGAGCTTGGAGGCATCGGTGTTTGATGTAATTCTGGCATGATATCAGTCGCTCTAAAAAGAGTATTGTATAGAATGAACTATATGGCCAAGTGATTTTGATAGTAAATACTGATTAAATGTGTGTTATTGTTTTATTAGATCTCCATCACAGGTGAAATCCTGCTTCTAGGGGGTCTACGTAGTTCTTAAGGTGTGGCGTCCAAGGGCATGGGTGTCATCGGCAGTTGATTTTAAGTCTGACATGTAGACCAAGGAGCTAACAAAGGACAAACAAGTAAGTTTCTGACATATTGAATCAGCACATTAAAGTCTTTGGTGGATTAATTCAGTATGCCAAAGTTGAAGAGTTATGATAGCTTGAACAGTAAAGGCATTCTTTTAATATCAATCAAACTCCCCTCTCCCATTAAGTAAGGAGTTACAAGAGAATCATGGAGAGTAGCATTTCTCTAAATTTAAATGGGAATTACAAAAGAAAGGTGACCCCTTCCATTATGGAAAAAGAGGTTACAAAGAAGAGGATGGATAGGATGGTAACAAGTATCACCATCCTACAGCTTGCCCATGCCTATATAAAGGTATGGGTGGATAAGGAAAACAACACACAACACTTGCATTAGAATATTTCAATATCATTTGAGCCTAGACTCTGGTGGAGAGAAAACTCTCTTCCACTAAGAGAATACGCATATTCAATGATTTAAATTTTTTTCCAGATTTAAGGGTATTTTTCAGCATTTATTTAATATATATGTATTATTATAAATGCTAATTTGATTTATAAGTATTACTATTTAATTGTTGGGGTTGTTTTGATATTATAGATAGTATGGGGTTTTGATTGATATGAAATCACAACAAATATAGAGCTTCTGTTTCGAATGCATGTCCTATAGGGAACATGCTTTCCTTTTGGAAGTTTAGGTTTTGTATTTGGATGGGTTTATAAGAGAGAATTTAGGATGTCATTCTCTCCTATTGCTTTGGAATTCTAGATTTGAACGTTTGTGAGAGGCTGGAGAGAAGAAGAGAGGAAGAAGATGACGATTTGTGGAGAACTTCAACGACGAAGCACGTGGACGAGTTGGTGATTGCAGCCCCTATTCGCTAGACGAAGAGTATTCCTGAGAGTGCTAAGAAACTCTATTTGAATCAGGAAAGTTGCGTAGGAATGATTATAGTCTTTGATTGAGATCAATGCCTTGTTTTTGAATATAATGAACATATGATTTTTTCGATTGATTGAATGGTTAGATCATTGTTTTATTGTGTTTTGATTGTTCTAATAGGGTTTAAAGATGTTTTCAGAAGTTTATATATGCTTACAAGTGATTTTGAAGGTGTTAGAATGACTAGAATGGAATTTCAAAACTCATGAAAAAACCCAGAAAAACCCAGATTCGCGTAGATCGGCAGGCTTCGATCCACCGAAGCCTCTGCCGACAGAGACTAGTTTTTAGGCAAAATTAGCTATTCAACAGGATTCGGTCCACCGACGCCTCTGCCGACGACCACCAGATTTCACAGAAAGGTTCGGCCCACCGACCACTCCACCGACAGAGACTGTTTTCTAGACCAACTTTGATATTCGGCAGGCTTCGATCCATATACGCCTCTACTGAACACCCTGTAGTTTAAACAGTAAGTAATGATTTCGTTTGGATGACTTGGATGTATGGTGTAGGACTTCGGCCATTGTTGTTTTTGATTTTCGGAAGCAAGGCATGATCATGGTGTGTCAATCTTGGTGTTCCAATGTATTGGTTGCCATCATCCCATCTTAGTTGATCCTTGATAGTTGTGGACTTGTGGTAATCTATAATTGTGTGTTGTTGTTATAATGTTGGAAGCTGATGAACGTATACAATCAAATTAACCAAGTGAATGGGAACTCGGATAGTGTCTGTTGTAGGCCTTCACTTGATATCCACTTAATGTATTACATACTAGGTTGATGTCAAGTGGTAAGTAAACTGGAAGGTAGAATTCTACAGAGAAACAACTGCGATGCCTCCGGACTGGGTTGACTATATACCTTGTGGGGTGAAAGGCCCACAAAAACTAGGGTAGGATGCTTGCGAGTGCCTATACAGGTATACAGGTTCGCTACCCCTCGAGTATTGTTCACTTGAAAATTAGTCATATTGTGAAAGGGCCCACAAAAACTAGGGTAGGATGCTTGCGAGTGCCTATACAGGTATACAGGTTCGCTACCCCTCGAGTATTGTTCACTTGAAAATTAGTCATATTGTATGGTAGCCTTCGTGCAATGGGTTAGCGCTCGGAACGGAGAGGGGATACCGGTAATGCCTTGGATACGTCCTAAAGTGGCCATGTCGTTGGAAGTGTGGTATGAGGTGTGCTTACCATGAAACATTAATCTTAGTTCATTACATTTTGCATCTCTATCATTGTTTGTGCATGTTGGTCATTGTATTCATTCTAGGTCATTTGAATGATTTCATGTCATCTCATTTCATCTCATTTAAACTACTCATCTTGCATTGTATTTACATTGGTCATGTTGGATTTGCCATTGATTTATTATCGGATTATTATGGTACTAACCCTTGTGATTGATTTCATGAGAGGACGGGTGAACATTCCTTTGCTTCTTATTGAGCATCATAGGCTTACACAATGTTTTATGTTGTAGGATGGGAGGAGGAAGGTCCGCTCTAGTTGAGGTTGCTGTGTGGATTGTCTTGTTGCTTACCTGCTTGCTTGTTTTGCATTACGTTTACTGCCTTTCACTCCGGATGGAGTTAGACTATTAAACTTGATTTATGTGGTTGATGTATTATGAGGATCGTTTGGACGTAGTAGTTGGATTTTGGATTATGTTTTGTTTAGGTCCTGCTGAGGCCATGCACTGTTTTATTTATACTTTGGATTTTTATGTAGTTGTTAGCTTTTGCATTCTGTTCTATTGAAATGAAACTACTTTATTACTTTTATTTGCATTATGTTGTCTTAGCAATCCACGGTCCAGTTGTTGATCCTGAAGGTCTCACCTTGAGATCCGTGCAATTCCTTCATTGGGATTCGTGCTACGGATTTGGGGCGTGACACCAACTCCATGGCGGAATTGGCTCAACTCATGACGGTCTTCCATCAACTCAATAATCTTGTTTTTGTTAGCGTTTGAATGCATTAATGCTATGAAATAAGCACTGCCACTACTAGTGCTGACGAAAGGTTTCGATGAATGGCTCTGCCAGGAGACCAAACCTACCTTCAGCGTTAAGGCTATCAATGGGTTGGATCTAAATCTGTCACTGACCCAAATTCATTTAAATTTACCCGATTAATTGGATCTTTATCCGATTAGATAACTGTATGGTCGAATTCATATCTAAATAATTAGATCTGTTTATAATCAGATTCAGATCTTGGTATATCCAACCTGATTAAGATCTGAATCCGATTAGATTAACATATATGTGTAGGATTTTTCCCCATTCTATCTTATTTCCATAGTTGTTTGGAAATATGTTTTCAATTTAAGTTAAATTTCATTCTCCACTTATATTTGGAATTCTATGTGCCTTGTATTTTAAAACATTTGTTAATTATTTCACTTTTAAATGTTTTTATTATCGAATTTGGATATATAATCAGATTTGGATCTTAGCCGAATTCGGATATGGATCCTATAAATATAATAGGATTCGGATTCAATTACTCAGAAAAAAGATCTGTTGGATCTTTAAACAGATTTCGATCATAGTAAACCTAGCCTGAATCTGACTCTCGGCTACTCCCTAGTCGGTGTGACTATTCACATACCCGCTGAGCCTTACTGTAACATGAGAAAATGTCCTTGGAAAGTGCTGATATTGATTGCGATTATTGTAACGACTCGGACCACATTTTTCCAGTCCAAGCGTCACCTTCACCTCGTATTTCTACGAGAGTGGCAACACAATTAAATCATAAGCGGAAGTCCT
>JAUPMG010069514.1:0-13227 GCA_031762675.1 Pachysandra terminalis
ATGAGGAAGCTCAGCAACACTGAAACAAAGAAATTTCTATAGATGACGCCCCCATTGCAGCAATCCATCCACAAACTTGTTTGCCTCTCTAAAATTGTGATACCTGAAAATCAGTCGGTGCAATTAACTGAGAAACCAAATGCTAATAAATTCACAAATGCCACACAGGAACCTCAGACAATCAGTAACCACTCTAGAATGAGATTGGATCTTAATTGGAAAAAGATTCATCCTCGAAGTGATTCATAAGGTATCCAACAAAGCAAGTATATTTGACTTTTAGTGGGACGACGCAAAAACAACAATCAGTTGCACAGTTATCCCTGATGACACCACCAGCCACTTGCATACCCTGGGTTACCCATTGAAGACCCATTAACTTTGAGCTTATGCCAACCAAGAGGAGGCTTCTTCCATCTCACAAGTTTAGTTGCATGAATTCTGTATTTCATAATTATCTTTTAGGTCTTAGAATCTGTCATATAAAGGGGTTTTCATTGTTGGGGAAGATAGGAGCAAACGGGTGGTGGAGGTGAGGTTCACTTGGTAGAGTACTTGCTGTACATTCTCAATTTTTAAGGTTCTTTTTCCCTTTCAGGTATGCATTCTTTTGTTCAGTTCTCATTTTATATGGACATGAAAACCAAACTATAGTCTCCTAGTTTCCAGACAGATTTGGATGCTTTTCTCCCTAAACATATCATGGTTGATATATTTTTTTCTATTTCTTTCTATAAGATTTGTGGCTTATCCGAAAAGAAAAATTCAGAAAGAATGAAGGTCGTTTTTCCCTTTTATTTATTTATTTTTTACTCTGAATACTTTATTAAGGTGTTGTAAACCAATTATTGTTTTATTTTCATGCCTGTTTATTATTTCAGGGTGCACCAGAAACCATTCAGAACAGGTTGATTGATCTGCCATCATCATATGTTGAGATCTACAAGAAATATACTCGTCAAGGGTCTCGAGTTTTGGCACTTGCATACAAGCCTATTCCAGATATGACGGTATCTTTCACTTACTGGATAGAACGCTTTTTTGGAACTTTAACATCATCTTTTAGCAGGTTTCTAATTTCCCGGGACCTGAAGTGTTCCCTTTCTATACCAATTATGCATATTGGTAACTGTAGCACTTGAATTTATTCCTATTTAAATCTGAAAAATGAGTCCGGACTGGTACTGAAATAGATTTTATATGAAGAGAAAGGAACTAAAATTACCAGACTTCTTGTTTGTGGACGATTCCAACCACATAAGGTCTAATAGAGTGCAATTGAGCGTTGGAGACGTCTCTTTAGTTATTATATCTGTATATGTAACCTGTCCTTGCTGGCCAGTGTTGTTAGAAGCTCTCGCTTAGGCAACTAGGCATTTTTTCAAAGTTTCAGGCTGTTGCTGGTTTCGTTTAGTGTTATCTGGAAGCAGATTTAAGATTTTTTTTTTCCAATACCGTCCTACTTGGGTTTGTGCTTCCTGGAATTGGATACAAGAATGTTACATCTGTGTGTGTGTGTGTGTACCAGGATGTTACATTTTAATTTAATCGGTTTGTGCTTCCTGGAATTGGATACAAGAATGTTACATCTATCTCTCTCTCTCTCTCTCTTTCTTTTTCTCTTTCTCTCCGCCAGAATGTTACATTTAATTTAATCTCTCTTACTTGCTTTTCTATCTCAAATATATAGATATCCAATTAAGATTTATTGTTTATATGACAGGTTAGTGAAGCTAGAAGCCTGGATAGAGATTTAGTGGAAAGTGGCCTTACGTTTGCTGGTTTTGCGGTAGACAATGTTCATATTCCATTTTTTGCAGTTCAATATAAATCGTATTATTGTGCCAGTTCTTTCTTTCTTGATGATATTCAGATCAATGTAGTGGTTGGAGAATGTGTTCGTTCTATTTCTTTCTCATGACTAAATGCTTGTTGTCTACTTCAGGTTTTTAACTGTCCCATAAAAGCAGACTCAGCTTCTGTTTTGTCTGAATTAAAAGGATCATCACATGACTTGGTAAGCACATGCATGTAACATGCTTTTTAATTTATATTTTCCTCAATGCCATGAGATTCTTGGAGGGGTTGTTACATAATTATTGAGGGTTTTTTGAATTAGTGTATGAAAATTGCAATCCAGTGGAGAATTATAAGGGCATGGAGCTTGTCTGCTCTAAGACTTTGCTTTTGGAAAAATATTACTGTCCTGAACAATTTCATACTATTATGTTTGTGGCCTTATTATGCTTCAATTTATGCCCTTTGGATGGCTCCTCCTAATGCATGGAATGGAAGACCCTAAGCTAAATGTAGTGAGGTTTGTGGGAGCATCACGCCACGACCAAGATGAGGGTTGTTTATAAATTGTGTCTAGCTCCCCATCTACGTGTGTTTATAATCTTATCTTGCACCTATCTAGATTTTCTATAAATTTGTACCTGCTATCTTGATAGTTTTCTTATAATTCTCAAGACGAAGGTTTTTCATTTTTAGGTGATGATTACTGGTGACCAAGCTTTAACTGCTTGCCATGTTGCTAGTCAAGTTCATATCATTTCGAAACAACCATTGATTCTTGGTTCGGGTAAAAAAGGTGAAGGATTTGAATGGATTTCACCAGATGAAACTGAGATCATAAGCTACTGGTAGAGTTTTGCTTTTGTATATCTAAGTTCAATTGAATTTTTCATTTTCCTTTCTCAAGGAAAACTCTCTTCTTCAGTGGTTTACATGTCCTTTCATCCCTTGAGCTTTCTTTTCTTTATTTGTTACATTTATGGAGATCGAACTTACAACTGCTGATATTCTAATAGAGTTCATGTTGTTATCTCTCACCTGAGGTTATTGTGTTTACAGTGAAGAGGAGGTTGAAGCTTTATCTGAATCTCATGATCTCTGCATCGGAGGGGACTGCTTTGATATGTTACAGCAGACTTCTGCTGTTCTTCATGTTATCCCTTATGTGAAGGTAGAGTTCCTCATGATATTTGTTTGGATCTCAGATCAGATGATTGCTTCTATTTTGAGTATTGATACTACAACGACTCCAGGTTTTTGCAAGGGTTGCTCCTGTGCAAAAGGAACTTATCATGACTACTCTTAAAACAGTGGGAAGGATAACATTAATGTGTGGAGATGGAACCAATGATGTTGGGGCTCTAAAGCAGGTAAACTATATTTTCCATGTTTTGAAAAATCCTGGAATATGATGTGCCTTGAGGCTCTGAAACTTTAGTAAGGTTTTGCCAGGTGAAAAGTGCACAAATAGACGGAAAATTTGGTTTGCTACAGAATATGAAACACCATTTTCTCTAAAGTGTTTTGGAAATCTATTTTCTTTAGATCAGAGAAGTGCAGATAAGAACCTTTTATGTCCCTATTTTCTTTGAGATTCCTTGTTTTAGAAAAGGTATATTAGGAAAAAAAAATTGAGAATATTGTCAGGTATACCGAAATAGTCACTTTTCTTACTATAGTAATGGATAAATGGTTATTTATTTATTTGTTTCTATTTCTTATTTTCTTCTTGGAACTACTACAGAGTCTTGCCAATAGAGTTTTAAATATCTAATGCACTTTTCAGGCACATGTAGGAGTTGCTCTCCTGAATGCAGTGCCACCGACTCAACCTGGAAGCTCTTCCTCACAGACATCCAAAACTGTAACAAAATCTGTTAAGTTAAAGAAACCAAAGCTCGGATTGGAATCAAGTTCAAGCAGGACCTTAAATATAAATGGAGATGGTCCCATGAAAAGCAGAGCAACCACTCGTTGTGAATCCAGTGGGAACTTGGGAGGTAACCGCCACCTTACTGCATCAGAGATTCAGCGAGAGAAGCTGAAGACGCTCATGGATGAGATGAATGAGGAGGGGGATGGTCGTGCCCCACCCATTGTTCAGCTTGGTGATGCCTCGATGGCGTCACCCTTTACTGCAAAGCATGCATCCGTGGCCCCCACCACAGACATTATTCGGCAAGGCCGGAGTACCCTGGTAACCACCCTCCAGATGTTCAAGATACTTGGTCTTAACTGCCTTGCTACGGCCTATGTGCTCAGTGTTATGAAT
The DNA here is from genome assembly GCA_031762675.1 of Pachysandra terminalis. Taxonomy (NCBI): domain Eukaryota; kingdom Viridiplantae; phylum Streptophyta; class Magnoliopsida; order Buxales; family Buxaceae; genus Pachysandra; species Pachysandra terminalis. Next base: position 4,070 of record JAUPMG010069514.1, read on the forward strand.
CTGGATGGCGTCAAGCTCGGTGACATTCAGGCCACAATCAGTGGAATCTTTACGGCTGCCTTCTTCCTCTTTATTTCCCATGCCCGTCCCCTCTCAACCCTCTCAGCTGCCCGACCCCATCCAAACATCTTCTGTGCCTATGTCTTCCTGTCTCTCACTGGACAGTTTGCAATACACCTCTTTTTCTTGATTTCTGCTGTCAATGAAGCCGGTAAGTACATGCCAGACGAATGCATTGAGCCAGACTCGGACTTCCACCCCAATTTGGTGAACACGGTGTCATACATGGTTAGCATGATGATCCAGGTGGCTACCTTCGCTGTGAACTACATGGGGCATCCTTTCAACCAGAGCATCCCAGAGAACAAGCCGTTCATGTATGCCCTGTTGGCTTCTGTAGGATTCTTCACTGTCATCACTTCAGATATGTTCAGGAACTTGAATGACTGGCTGAGGCTGGTTCCTTTACCAAAGGCCTTAAGGGGGAAGTTGCTGGTCTGGGCTTTTGTCATGTTTTTGAGCTGCTACATGTGGGAGAGGTTGTTGAGATGGGCGTTCCCTGGTCGGATTCCAGAGTCAAAGAGGCGGCAGTGGCTGGCTATGGCTCCCCTACAAAAGAAGCTAGTCTAGTTATCAATTGAGAGGGAAACATGGTAGAAGTGTGATTTGCGCAAGCAATTATGATAATTTGAATGGAAAAGAGCAGTATTCTGACAGTAGGGGGAGCAGAGCAATGAGCAATGCAGCTGTGGCTTTTGCTTATAAAATGGGCTCTCAAGCAAAATTTGAGAGGGATTATATTATTTGGAAGGTAGAACTGTAAAATTCAGATTGTTAAGAAGGGATTCCCCATATAAAACTAGTGTATGGATCTTGGAATTGATAATATTCAGAACTTCAAAATTGACTTTAGATATGCATTGGCATAATTTATTTTGATTATGGGTTGGGAAAGTAAATTCGGTTTTGGTAACCGTCAATTGACATCGTCTGGGTTTGAATTCCAAGTGATGGTTTTTCTATTTATTGAGAGAAATACTTGGGAAACAAATTGTGTAGATAATGGATTTGCTTATGTGTGGTGGTGTTGTGAATGGATCATCGAAGTTCGGTCATGAGCAATGTTGCTAAAGGCGCTCTCGTAAAGTGATTTGCGTCAAGTGGTATCAAAGCACACCAACTTATGCGGCATCAACCTGTTATGTGCTTTTGAGGGGGGAATCATGGAGTTGATGAACAAGTGAGAGCGAGCAGGTAAAGCCTGCAACAACTCGTGATTTAATTTAATACCTAATGTACGCAAATAAGTTTTTCCAACTTTCTCTGCATGGTTTTGACCGCTGGAGTTCCTTGACCGTTCGAGTTCTGCAGTTGTTAGAGGCTGTCTTCCCCTTCGGCTGCTCTCTGTCCTCTTTGATTCCTTGCGTTGGTGAGCGCGGGGCAAGTGCGCGGCTCTCTCTCTCTCTCTCTCTCTCTCTCTCTCTCTCTCTCTTTCTCTCTCTTTCTTTCTCTCTTGTTTTCCTCCTCTCCGTTTTGCTGCACTCCTGCTTTTGTGATTTCCCTCTCTCTTGCGTTTCCTTGTCTCCTCTTCCCTTCTCTTCTTCTCCTTCTTCAGCGTTCCTTGCAGCACCATTTCCTCTTGCTTTAGAGATTATGGTGTTTGCTTCTCCTTCTCCTGTTGTTGCCTCTAGAAACATTCTCCCCTCCCCCGTCGGTCTCTCCCGTGTCCCCAGTGCCCTTGGGTGCATCCTCTCCCCTTCTTCCCCTGCTAAGACTCCTTTTGTTCCCTATTTTGTTGATGTTGGAATAGGCAGTGGCTTTGCAGTTTCTTTTAGCTCTTGGTTATGGGTTGTGGCCGTCCTGTCCTTCTAGCCCTGTTCTTGGCACGAAAGTGGTTCAAAAGTTTGTTTCTATTTTTGGTAACAGTTAAGGTTTGACTGGTGGTCAGTACTCATTGCTCCTCTTTTGCCTTAGTCTAGAGCCTCCTCTTCTCATCCTGTCAGCGGCCTTGTCGTGGCAGTTAAGCGTTGGTGCTCCTGGTCCCTCTGTTGAGGTGTTCCCTCCTCTGTGGCAAATGTAGCTTTGTCCGTGAGTTGGGAAATGTTGGAGAGTTATTTTAGGGAGGTAGCAAGTCTAAAGCTAAGCTATAGTAATGATGACCAGGCAATTTGTAAATTCAAACTTACCCAATGGTATAATGCCGTCTGGCATGATATATATGTTTGCACATATTCATGCCCCTCTTCTTAAGGTCGTCGTAGGGGGTTTTCACTCGAGATTGTCAACGGGAAGAGGCGTGGTCTACCTCGGTTGAAATGAGAGCACCCGTTTCATTGGATGCCCCCCTCGGGTGACCATTGTGATTATGCTGGTGTAAGGGTAGCCCCTTATCTGCTAAACATATGGGCCTAACCCATCTTGAGATGAGCTAATTCCTCATCTGGGCTATCCACCCCGGAGATGGTCAATTTGTCATTGTTGAGTGGCCTAACCCACCCCGAGATGGGCTAATTCGTTATCTGGGCTAACCACTCCGGAGATGGTCAATTCATCATTGTTGAGTGGTGTAACCCACCCCGAGATGGGCTAATTCGTCATCTGGGCTAACCACCCAAGAGATGGTCAATTTGTCATTGTTGAGTGGCATAACTCACCCCGAGATGGGCTAATTCGCTATCTGGGTTAACCACCCTAGAGATGGTCAATTCGTCATTATTGAGTGACCTAACCCACCCCGAGATAGGCTAATTCGTCATCTAGGCTAACCACCCCGGAGATGGTCAATTTGTCATTGTTGAGTGGCCTAACCCATCCTGGGATGGGCTAATTTGTCATCTGGGCTAACCACCTCCAAGATGGTCAATTCAACGGGCTAACCTCCCGGGAATGGTTTAAGTTATATTCATCTCCTGTTAAGGGCTAACCTCCAAGAAGATTTCAATAAACTTGAAATCCTCGTTAGATGAGGAAGTCGCCTCGGGTGAAGAGGCAAGTAATATGACGGTAGCCGTCCGAATGTTTCAAGTTTATCACCGTACCTCGAGTCTCGAGTGAAGTGTATCTAACTCGAATATAATGCTGTCCGAGGTCATAAGTCATGCTAAAGATGTAACCTCGGATAATGGTATAAGACTCAACCCGATATCATGGAATCACTGTCTCCAAGGAATATTTGAAGTCCTCTACAACTCTTTTCTGAATATTCCTAAAGTTATCTCTGACCCTTTGATTCCCTTCCTTTGACCCTCTTCCTGTCCTGTGGGAAACCTTACACTGGAATGGTCAACACGTGATTTAGGCCAGTGCAAGAAAGGTCTCCAAACCTCTTTCACTCAAGTTGGTAGACCATGCCGGTATCTCACCTATCATTTTTCATTATCTTAATTAATCTCATTTATCTACCAATTTGAGGATCACCATTTTGGTGACTTCACTGGGGAACCTGTTGTGTTTTCCATTATTTCTGTATTTGATTCTTTCATCTAGTGTTTTCATCTAGATTGTTCGTATCCAGGTTACCTTTCAAAACCATCATGCAAATTCCCCCTCTCTCCCCCCCTGACGGTGCTCAAGAACCACCTGCTACCAGTGACCCTGAGGTCCCTTGCATAGGGATGGATCCATTTCTCCCTGCCGAGGTTCCTGCTCTCCCGCATGGACCTCCTCCCCCATATGCTCTGCACATGAACCCTCCCGGCCTCGAAGCCTCCATTACAGCGCTTTCCGAGGTCATGTGGCTCATTCAGCAATAGTTGATGGCTATGGCAGCCCAAGAAAACCACCATTCAATAGCCTATTACTCCCTAGGAGCCCTCACCTGTACTTATTCCTCGAGAAGAGGTAGTTAGACCCGTCAGCAAACCTGCTCTCGTTAAGCTACCTCCTCTTCGGCCGATCTTACCTTCCTTGGCACCCACACCACCTCCTATCACTTTCACCCCCTCCACCATTTCCCGTCAACACCCCTCCACCATCTGGTATCCCTTTGTTTGCTACCATGGCCGACGTTGAGGCCCTATTACGAAAGTCTTGCCTTCGAGACTCGAATTGGGTCGAGAGTGACTCCCCGGCTTCATTGTTGCATAATCTGTATCCCGAGGACTGTGAGTCCTAAAATTTCAGACGTTCACTGGCCAAACCGATAATGTGAAAGAGCACATCAGCCATTTTATTAAGGCACTCAGGCCCCACACTTCAGATCATGATCTCCGCTTGAGGGAGTTCTCTTAGTCTTTATCCAAAAAGGCTTATACCTGGTATAAAAACCTCGTGCCAGACTCAGTATACACCTAGGAAGATATGGCCTCCTTATTCCACAAGAAGTTCTTTGTCACCGAGGAGGTCTACACCATTGTAGATCTCAGTCGGGAACACCAGGGTCCTTTGGAGGGCCTGTTTATGTACAGAGATTTAGAAGTCTTGTCATGACTTGCACTGATTCCGAGGATGAGTCATGGTTTGTTAAGCTGTGCGTTCTCAGGATGAACCTCGAGTACAGGATTCACCTCGAAAACTTAAAGCTTCCGAGCTTCAATCATTTGATTGAGTTGGCTCGAAGGACGAGTCTCTCTGTGCCATTCCAGTGTGAGGTTAAAAATTCCTCGAAGAAAAATAGAGGGGCCGAGAGTGCCCACGTAGAGGACCTCACCCCGGAAAGATCGAAGAAGGACAGAGGGAATGATGATCGCCCCATCTTACTTCAGTCGGATTGCTCCCTGGCCCAACTTGATGTCTTATTGGAAAACTGGATTAAGGACAATCGGATTGTCCTACCAGCTGTAAAGCAGAAGGCGACCTCCCAGGAGATGAGGAATCCCCGATATTGTAAATTTCACAGGTATACGCACCATTGGGCTTATGATTGCTATGCCTTAAGGAGAATCTACCATGCCACAGTAACGCGTGGAGAGGTTGATCTTCAACCTGAACGAGTACAGTCTAACCCCTTGTCTACTCACAGGGGTAAAGGAAAGGAAGAAGTAATGTCCTCTTCTTTGAGGTTGAGGGATAAACGACCGCTAGAAGGGGGCTGACACTGCCCAAATTTCAGCACCTCGAGGAGAGTCTCGCGGAGATTGGCTTCTCAAGGTAGAAACGGATCGCTATATGGGCTTATGCTTTGAAATTACCATTGTTAGAAGCAGAAGAGGCTTGTGTCACCGAGGCTACAGAAGATGGCGTTATTACCTTCGGCAAAGAGGATATGATGGTTACCCACGAAGAACACCATCGAGCCTTATATTTGAACTCTTTCCTACAGGACATTGACATCTTAAGAGCATTGGTCAATGCTGGGTCATCTCTAAACATCATCCCTCTTTGCATTTTGAAGGCCATCGGAGTCTCAGTGGATAGGATTGTTCCCCGAGCTATGAGGATTTATGGTTTCGACGCTTGAAGTCAATGCGTCCTAGGTCATGTGACCCTCTCCAAGTTGGGTCATACAATCAGCCTACTCTCTTTCATGTACTCGATAGTAGCTCCACCTATCACTTTCTTCTCGGTCGACCTTGGATCCACAGGTGTCTTCTTGTACGTTCCACATACCATCAATGTTGCATGGGATTTAGGAATGGAAAGATGGTGCGATTGATCACTGACCCATGCCCCTTTGATGAAACCGATGTTCACTTGGCACATGCAGCCGAGTACGATGAGTTGGCCCCTATTGATGAATGTCAGGTGTCCTTACCCCGGGGGATCCCTTTACCTATGTGGCCCGTCATAAAAGGAAACCCTGAGGTCCCCTTGCTTGAACCTGAGCCATCAAAGAGAAAGTTCAAGGAAGAAAGGAAAAAAGAACAAAAGAAGAAAGAAGAAGAGAAGCTGAAGGGACCGCTGAGTGCGCCTAAGATGAGCCTGTACCGAAAGCCCGATGTACACGAATAAAGATTTCTGATGGGTAGATTGTTTAAAAGCTGTGGACCGAGGTTGAGGAGACGAAGCCCACACCTCCCATTGAGAGGCTAGTCTCAAAGGGAGTGAAGATCCAAGAGCCTGCCCTTTGTATTTTCAAGATCCCTAAAGACAGTAGCGACAATAGCGAGTTCCTCGCAACTGATGTTTCCGAAGTTATTCACGATGTTCGGGAGGCACCAGAGCACTTCGAGGATGGTGTCAAGTCAGCCCTGGAGATTCTGGAGGAGGTGAATCTAGCTGGTAATGAGAACAAGCTAAAAGTAAACTCTAGCTTGTCTTCCAAAGAGAAGTGTAACCTTGTATGTTTGCTCAAGGAATACAAAGATGTCTTTGATTGGTCGTATAACGAGATGTGTGGTTTGGATCCTTACTTAGTCACACATAGGCTCAACTTATCTTTTGAGATTAAACCAGTCAAGTAGCCTACTTGAGTGTTCAAACACGAGATCGAACTTCAAATAAAGAATGAGGTAGAAAAACTCCTGAAGGATGGCTTTATTAGACCCATACAACACCCGGAATGGCTAGCAAATATAGTCCCAGTCAGGACGAAGAATGGGCAGATACGGTGTTGTGTAGACTTCCGGGATCTTAATAAGGTGAGGCCCAAGGATGAGTTCCCCTAGGCAAAAATGGATATTCTTGTAGATACCACGGCTGGGATGCAGTGTTTTCTTTCATGGACGGCTTCAGTGGCTACAATCAGATCCGAATGCACAATTCTAATGCTCCTCATACCGCATTCCATACATATTTGGGTAACTTTTACTGTACGGTAATGCCTTTCGGTTTGAAGAATGCTGGAGCCACCTACTAGCGGGCAATGATTGCCATATTTTATGATATGGTTCATGTCGAGGTCGAAGATTACGTCGATGATATTGTTGTGAAATCTAAGGAATAGCGTGATCATCTCAAGGTATTGAAGAAGGTATTCCAACATTCGAGGCTTTATAATCTTATGATGAACCCAGCTACGTGTGCCTTTTTAGGTTACTGCGGGGAAGTTTCTAGGATTCGTCGTGTACTGACTTTCATGATATGGTTCATGTCGAGGTCGACGAGTATGTCGATGATATTGTTGTGAAATCTAAGGAATAGCGTGATCATCTCAAGGCATTGAAGAAGGTATTCCAACATTCCAGGCTTTATAATCTTATGATGAACCCAGCTACGTGTGCCTTTTTAGGTTACTGCGGGGAAGTTTCTAGGATTCGTCATGTACCGACAGGGTATCAACCTCGACCCTACCAAATTGCATACCCCAAATATGGAAATCGCATTGGAGACTTCATGAATTTAAGTTATAACTCTCACCCCATATCCCTACGGGAGTGGTACACAGAAGAAACCATAAGCGGAAGCAATAACAATAATAATTCTAATAAATATAAAAAAGTTACAATATGTTTCTATAATGAACTAAAATTAATCTAAAATCTAACATAATCTAACATATATCTTCTATTCCCGTAATTTCCATATAGTAGATCTCTTCGATAGAATTCATCCAATACCTAAAAATATTAATGAACAACAACATAAGTTGAAAGCTCGGAAGAGTAAGCCCTTCAAATCAGGGTATTTACTCAAAAACACATGTTATGAAAAAATAATATTCTGATATAATAACTGAAGAAATAATGAGTAATATCTCATAGATATGAGCAATACATACACACCACATAATGCAGGTCTCTCCCATCTCTTAGTAGTTGGATACGTCCACACAACTTGGTCTCCTATACTAATATGCTAAACTCTATATGATAACATGCAAGTCAATGTGCATTATACACAAGACTATCACACAATAATAAGCACAAGAATATGACATGCAATGCATGGTGTTAAGTACCAATACAGTGTATGGCATGCCTGACCACCAACTAGCCCTACAGTGAGCTGAAGGTATTGTAAGAACCCTTACCCTATATATGGGCCTTCTGAGCTGAACTCATCTATTGTGGGCTTACCAGCCCATAACATTAGTAAGGGGGGAACTTTGGGCGTGCTAGGTGTGTGTGTGGACATTTGGCTTTAGTTGGTTAAGGAAAGTTGGGTAAGGGAGACAAAGGTAATTCTCCTTAGCCCAAACCCTCATTATATATAATAAGTTAGATTAGGGAGAGAAGGGAAATTCTGAAAAATGAGAAACAAAAGGGAAACGAATGGATCCGAAATTGGGAAGGCTCTCCCAGCCCTCTCCAGCAGGGTGATGGAGAGAGAAAGATATGCAATGAACCATCCCCAACGGGGAAAGCATCTCAGGTAAGTTGCTAGAATGTGTATAACTCTCTTATCGAAATTCCTATCTCAAGTTTTTGATTTGAATGATGGCTTGAGTGTTTTGATGATTAAATGCTTAGATCCTTGTTATATTGGTTTTAAATGAGTTGTTGGATGTTTATTTATGATGCCGGAGATATAGAAGTGGATATGTGATGTTTAGAATGGATTTGTTAACCTAGATTTGGATATTGAGACCCAAAGAAAAACTCAGAAAAACCTATTTGATAGGCTTCGGTCCACCGGCGACCCTATAACTTGCACAGTGAATAAGATTTGTGGAAGGATGACCTAGGTGGATGGTGTGAGGCTTCAGCTGTTGTTGTTGTTGGTTTCCGGAAGCAAGAATTGACCATGGAGAGTTAATCTTGGTCTTCCGAGGTTATTGTGACCACCAATTCTATCTTAGGTTGATCCCATTTGATTATGGACATGTAGCAATCTACTTGATTGTTGTGCTTGTTGTGATAATGGATGGAAGCTTGTGACTGTGTGCAATCAGATTATCCAAGTGTATGGGCGCTCGGATAGTTTCTGTTGTAAACCTTCTATCACACCCCCGACCTAGTGACACGGATCCCTAGGTGGGATGGCACGAATCACGAGACGCGACTTTTGGGATCCATTTTTGGACTGCGAATTAGCATATCATAACCAAAGATAAGATGAAACGAGCTAACTTTATTCATTCAACAAAGTGCGGAAGCAAGTAAAAACAAATTTAATACGGTAACTACTGGCACTCAGCTGGCCATTATTATATCAATTCCCAAATAGTTCAATAACATAACATCTGGTCTGTAAACAAAATAAAGTAATGAATACAAGAAATAAACAACATCTGTCTGCAACTCAAGGCGCGCCGCCACCACAGTCACGAGCTCGACCTACAACATAAGTAAGTTGCTGAGCGTGGAATGCCCAGTGATAGTACTAAGACCGTCTTACCA
>JAUPMG010069525.1:0-13226 GCA_031762675.1 Pachysandra terminalis
ACTCTGTGAGGATGGGAGAGAACTGTATATCTTTCCTTATATATGTATGCCACGACTGTACACATTAGCACACACTTATATATTACACATTGCTCACTATCACACACTTCCCAAAATGCTGGAGCATGAGTGATTGCACTTCATTGTAGGTATATTCATTCTGGCTTTCAGCTTATGCCTGTTGTTTTAATATTTTCAGGTTCAGGAGCATAGTCGTAAAGAGAGAATCTGGAAACGGGTAGAGCACTCTGATAGAACATGTAAACTAGTCTGACCTTAGATGTCTATTTTACATAGAACTTGTAAGTTTTTCGTTCAAGATGAAATTAGTTACTTATATCTTAATAGAACTAATTGAACTTCCGCTTACGTTTCAATTTGTGTAGCCACTCCCATAGAATTACGGCGTGAAGGTTACGCTCGAACTGGAAAACCTACGAATTAGGGAATTTCCGGTTCGGGTCGTGACACAATTCTTCTTGAACAACCTTGACACCATGCTGTAGGTTTTCAGGGGGTTGCTTCAAGTTTTGATTTAGGAGCTACTGAAAATTCCACATTGGAGGGACATTGCAGGATGTCAGTGGATGGAGCCCCTTGTGGCTATCACAATCTATAGACGGATCTCCCATTAGGAAGATCCATTCTTACACATCGGACCTTCAAAGGCCGCTGGTCTTCGGTAGGGATCGGTGGTGCTGAAGATGATGGTGCTAAAGGATTAACAGACTCCAATGTGGACCACAGAGGCAAGAGAGTCCCCTGTGGTTTAGCCACACGACATTCGCTCTCAGGGGAAAATCCATCATAATGCGCTGCCTCTGCGAAGTGAGTTTCTGATTCATCGAAGGGAAAAGGATCTGCTGCAACTCAGACAACTTTGCCATTCCAAATACCTTTGAGGCATTGATGGTATGAAGAAGGTATGGTCCTCGCACGATGTATCCATGGTCTTCCCAGCAATACATGGAACGTTGCTCTATTATCAATGACATGACATAAAGCAGGGACTTTGAAGGGCCTAACTCGGATGTTCAGAGTGACATACCCCAATGTCTGTTGCCACTGAGTGTCAAATCCTAGAATCCAGATCTGATTAGGAGCAATGTATTCCTTCGAAACTTCAATGGCTTCCAATACTTTAAGAGGTATAAGGTTGTCAGCATAACCATTGTTGACCAACACTCTTCTAACTTCTACATCCTACAAGGTAGCATTTAGGTAAAGTGGCTTGTTGTGATCCTTAGAAGAAGCCATCATATCTTCATCTGTGAAAGTAATAACAGTCTTGCTAAGTCAAGGAGGATAATATGTAAAGGCTTCTTGACTGTAACACTCGTAGTGATGCTTCTTAATGATAGCTAGCAAGGCTCGAGTAGCCTCATTCCTCATCTCTGAATTGAACTGCATGTCCTCAAAGAACATTTGAAATCTTGTGGTAACCCATGAAGCTTCGCTAGACTTAGCCCCAGGTTCACATCTCCCGTGCATGGAAAGCATACGCAAAGCTTCCTTTCTCTTCCCTTGATGCTGTGGAAGAGGATCAGTATGTACCTTGGCCTCCGGGATATCAATGTCTCCTGCTTCCAACCTGGCATGAAATATTTTCCTCAAAGCCCAACAATCGAACGTGGAATGTCAGGTATTGCGATGGAACTTGCAATACCTAAGACATTTCTTATCCACTTCTGAAGGCTCTTGTTTAACAGGTGGTAGCGAGACGTGATCATCCTTGATCCATTCTTGCAATAAAGCATAAAGCTGAGCAGGAGAGTAGGTTACCTCAGGAGGTGGCATTCGCTTTTCTCGATTGCCAGTGTTGTTACTGGGTCTACCTTTCCTCTTTGGAGTTGGTTCCTCTTCTTTATCAGTGGTGACAACAAGAACACTTTTTCTTTCTACCTTCTTCTCGGGAGCGTGAATAGAAGCATTCATCCTGTTAGTATACTCATTCAACTTGGTAAATCTTTTGATCTTTTGATCTCATGACTTTCCAGATACACGCGATAAAGAAGAAGGATGCCGTTGATGCAAATTCGGAAGAACTTCTCTTTAGTGGTTGCTTCCGTACAAGTGATCACAAGATCTCTGAAGTGTTTGACATAAGCTACCAAATCCTCATATGGCCTTTTTCTTTCACGACTAAGATCATTTATAGTGAGCTTTTCCTCTGTAATAAAGAACTTATGATGAAACAAAGCCACCATGTCCACCTAGGAATGAACAGAACTAGGCTCCAATCTACTATACCATGTGTAAGCTCTCTCAGAGAGCGACTTCGAGAATTCACGAAGGCGAAGATCTTTGTCAACATCATAAGCCCCCAGAGCCTCTATGAAGCGATTCTCATGCTCTCTAACATTCCCATTTTGCCCTAAAAACTGAGGGAAAGTGGGAGCTTCATAATCCTTAGGATACGGCTTATTGAGAAGCGCCTCTGGATACGGAGGACAGAAATCACTCGCAGCCCAGTCAGTGTCCTTCGATTGAGATTTCTGGAGAAGGGCTTGTACATCTGCAATAGTAACGAAGTCTGTCTTGGGAGTACTCGAAGGTATAGGTGTATATGGAGGAAAGTTTACTGTAGGAGAAGTTTTTGGGATGGGATTTGGTGGAGGTGTAGAACCAGATTTGTTAGAGAGAGCATCTAACTGGTCTTGCAATACTTGGATAGTGGCTCTAAGAGATCTAGCCACTTCATTAGGATCTTCAGAAGGAAAAGGCTCTTCAGGGGATTCTGTTATGGAATTTCTTCCATAAGAGGAAAAGTATTGGAAGTAGAGGGATCCATGAACACGAAATAAGGTAAAGACAGCAGCAAACAGATGTAACTTGTAAGAAACAACTACAAACTCCCAATGAAGTCACCAAATGTTGATGCGGGATTTGTAATAGACTCGATATATTAAAAGCACTTCAATAAATAATACGAAAGAGTCAATACAACCACCCTTCTAGAGAAATTAGTTCAGGGAGTCTGTCTCATGATAGCCTAAACTGTCGCGCAACCATTCTATTAAGAGCGTTTCTTCACAAACGAGACCTATGAATAAGACAAAGAGAAGAGGAAAAAGGGGGAAGGATATTGAAATAACTGTAAGTCAGTTAGAACGCATATCTCAGACCAAGAAAACGTCAGTGTTCGAATGACCTGAATTCTATATCATGTATTGAGAAATACAGTATATGACTGACCATCCCCTCTCTCTTTCAGTGTCATTACTCATTGTTGTCTTCTACATCTTGAACTTCTCAGAGATTCCACTTTCTAAGATTAAGATTCTTATTATTTAATGGATGATACATTCTGCTATTTATAAGGAATTTAGCCTATCAAATTAGGACAAATGTGATTCAGTCAAATATCCAGCGAGGTGCTTATAAATATCCCTATGCATCAGAACATATCTTGAATGCCACGTGTATTTCAGCACGCCTAAATTATTTCCAGAAAGAGAGATGAGTCACTTTGAATTTCCAAACTTGCTCTGTGATAGATTGCTTCAGATTTAGAAGAACACGGATTAAATGACACGTGTAGCATGTATAAAGATCTGAAAGCAACATCTTCATTCTTGCCGCCATTCCAGATAAGACAAAACCCATTTAGATAAGTTATACAATAGATACTATAAGTAGCTGAGGTTTTATCACGTGCTATTCCTTCTGAGGAATCTATCTCAATCAACTTTAAGGTAAAAAGTGTCACGCCCCAGATCCCGTAACACGGATCCCTAGGTGAGATGGCACGGATCACGAGGCGAGACTTTCGGGATCCATTTCTGGACCGCAGATTGCCATATCATTACCAAGAATAAAAGAGATGAAATAAAGACTGATCTTTATTCATCACCACAGAGTTGTGGAAGAAATACAATAAATTCGAAAATAAATAAATGAGTCAAACGGCTTCAGCAAAGCCTTACATGAAAATTCAAATATTATAATCCTAACTAATTTATTACAACTGTAATAATAAATAAAATAATATGAAGCTGCATACATCCATCACTCAAAAATCGACCTGCAATATAAAGGTTGCATGACTTTGGAATACTTAATAAGCATGATCCAGTCACCATCCACATCATCAAATATGACTAAATCCAGTGATAAAACAATAATAACAATATGAATAAATAATAAATGTTATGACATGAATATGATGCGAGAATGAACAAACAGATGAACTAAATGTATGCTCAAACAAGAAATACAATGTAATGTGGGTTTATGCCTATGTTTACATGATATACTAAGTTCCCTCATTGTAGCTTCAGTAGTAACACGGATTTGAGACCGAAGTCACCAGGAACAATCGGTAGCCCATCTCTTCTTTTCGGGCGCTAACCCATGGTACGAAGGCCATCATGTTCTGATTTCAAGAGTATACGATACTCAAGGTTCAGCCAACCTTATGAATCAACTATGATCCATAACTCATTTCGTAGGCCTTTCTACCTACAGGACTAGACAACCTCTTATTTCCCACCTACCGGGCACACTTAACATCTCATATGAACATAGTATGAATGCATTCTCCTATGGGATACGGACGATAGATCCCTTTAGAAGCTATTCATGTGCCCATACATGTGAGTAATACGTTGGGACCTGATGTGTTAATTTTTAACCACTTGTAATAGTACGAATCCTCGTAGGATTGGGCTATTCGAGGGTGTCGAACCTCAAGGACTGAATGGGTTTAGTTTGTTAAATTTACCAGATTAAATCTAAATAAAATTAATTAGAGATAGAAAATGAATTTTTATGATCTATTCTTAAAATCAAAGTAAAATAAGTTAAAATCTAAAAATCAATTTAAACTAATTTAAAAGGAATTAATCAATAAGGAAAATAGCAGAATATTGATAATCCCTCTAACCCTTAGATTATGGTAATATCATGAATTCCTAGGCATTAATTCATTGTTGCAAACAGACTTGTGTGGCTACAAGCACACACAACATCCCAAAAGGGTATTATGGTAAGAATAAACGTAGCCTATCTGTCAATTTCTCTAGGCATAAGCTATCAAATCCTTATTCATAAATTACATTATCATATGGGATAACGATAACCCATCTTCGGTTGGCACGGACAGTCTACCTACACTAACTAATCTACTTTATAGTACAACCCGTCTTCCCTAGGGCCTATAAAATCCATCATACTCATCATGTCATTAGGTACTAGTGCATGATTAGCATTCCTATAACCATAGAAAATAAGAACACTTTGGGTTCAATCCTAACACAACAAACGACCGATTATTCTATTAGGTTTGAATATTAAACAATTAAATCCGATTCTATAAATCCTCTTAATCATGCAATCAACAACAGTGAATTAAAGAACCTAAAAATAACATGAAATTAAACCATAATAAAGGATTAGAGTTTACATCAATACTCCACAAGGGAGTTTAGCCACTTATGGTAGAATGATCTTCAACAATGCTGTATAAATACATCTCCACGATCAGCATAAGCCCCAGTAAGCAAACAAAATGAAGAACAAAGCAAAAACGCGAAGAACACGAGAATCCAACTTCAATTCAAACTCTAAAATCGTTCATAATGATCTAAACGACCCAAAATAGTCTTATAATACATAATTCCTAGTCTAAAAGTTATCTTAGAAGAATTCGTAAGACAATCACATTCGGATTCAAGCTCCTGCTCATTCACGCAAATGCTACTGTGCGTGTGTGCTTTCTCGAACCACACCTACGCTCGATCGCGTATCTACGATCGATCGTAATGCGATCGATCTAGAATCGATCAATCGAATGTACAACTCTGGGCAGTTTTCTGAGTTTGGACATGATCTCTTGGGGTTTGACTTGGGCTTCCTCTATGGGTATTCTCCATGGACTTGAAGGTGTAATTGGGCTTTTGAATTGGACTTTGATTGCCTCCTCTTACACCCCTTGAAGCTTAATCCTTTTGAAGCTTTAATGGACTTGTCTTAAGCCATTTCTCCCTCTTCATCATCAGACATGAGAAATAGGAAACATGCATTAATTTATTCACATTAACATCTCTCTAAGACTAACAAGCAGCAATAATAAGCTCAATAGTGCAAGTGTTACACACTTATCAAGTATCAAGCTAAATTCTTAGGCTTATTGGAGGAAACTAAGGAAGAGTCCTTTGAGGAAATTCCTATAGTGAAAGATTTTGCTTTAGTGTTACAGGAGATACCGGGATCCTCTAAGAGAGGCAGAGTTTTGTATCGAGTTAGTGCAAGGCACTAGTCCCATATCACTGGCTACTTACCGTATGGCTCCAATGGAACTGAGGGAACTCAAGGAACAACTCGATGAATTGATGAGATGAGGTTTATTAGACCAAGTGTTTCACTGTGGGGAGCACCGGTGATCTTTGTGAAAAAGAAGAATGGATTTATGAGGTTGTGTATTTACTACAGAAAATTGAATAGAGTCACCATCAAGAGTAAATACCCTTTAGCCAGAATCAATGATCTTTTCGATCAACTGAGAGGAGCCAAATATTTTTCTAAGATCGATATGAGATCAGGATACCCCCAATTGAGGATAAGGGAGAATGATATTCAGAAGACAGCATTCAAGACAAGGTATGGTCACTACAAGTTTATAGTCATGCCATTTGACATGACTAATGCTCCAGTTGTCTTTATAGATATGATGCACAGGGTATTCAGGCCATATTAGGATAGATTTGTGGTAATATTTGTGGATGATATTTTGATTTATTCCAATACTAAGGAAGAGCATGAAGAACATTTGGGTGTAGCTTTGAAGACACTTCTAGAACACCAATGGTATGCCAAACTTAGTAAGTGTGACTTTTGGAAGGAGGAAGTCAAATATTTGGGGCACGTAGTGTCTAGATCGGGGATTTCAATAGATCCTGCGAAGGTAAAAACTATTTTGAGTTGGGAGAGACTCAAGAATGTGGCTGAAATCAGAATTTTTCTAGGATTGGCTGATTATTATAGGAGATTCATTGAAGGATTCTCGAAGATTTCTGCTCCTATGACTAATTTGACAAAGAAAGGAGTCAAATTCAATTGGAGTGACAAATGTGAGGCCGCATTCGAAGAATTGAAGAGAAAACTGACTTCTGCTCCAGTACTTGTGATTTTGATCAGTGGAAAGAAGTTATCGGTGTATACAGATGCTTCACTAATGGGATTAGAGTGTGTCTTTATGCAAGAGGGACAAGTGGTGGCTTATGCGTCTAGACAACTTAAGGTACATGAATGCAATTACCTTACACATGACTTCGAGCTAGCTGCAATTGTATTCGCACTAAAGTTGTGGAAGCATTAACTATATGGTGAAGACTTTGAACTCTTTATTGGTCATAAGAGTTTGAAGTATCTGTTCACTCAAAAAGAGTTGAATAGGAGACAAAGGAGATGGATGGAATTAGTCCACGATTATGTTACTACTCTTTAGTATCATCCGAGTAGAGCAAATGTAGTTGCGGATGCTTTAAGTATACAACCTTAGAACACACTAGCATGTTTGCTAAGGCAAGAACAAAATCTGGTTAAGGCCTTTACTGACTTAAACATTCGATCTAAAGAGAAAAGATATATTGAACTGTTATTCATCTTAGTGGTAAGATCGTCAATCATAGATAAGATTGCTAAAGGACAGAATACTGAAAAAGAACTACAGTTATGGGCAGCAGATAAATCGAAGCCTGGCTGGGTAGTACAATCAGATGGAATAATCAGATATAGACGAAGACTTTGTATTCCTATGGATGAGACCATCCAAAATGAGATCTTAGAGGAGGCACACAAGTCTACATGTTCCATTCATCCTGGAGGGACGAAAATGTACCGTAATCTGAAGAAAGCATATTGGTGGTCAGGGATGAAAAGAGATATAGCTAGATTCGTATCTCGGTGCCTTACTTGTCAGCAAGTCAAGACTGAACACGTGAGAATGGCTGGATTGCTTCAACCATTGCCAATAGCAGAATGGAAATGGGAACATGTGGCAATGGACTTCATTGTGGGACTGCCTAGATCCAAAGCAGGGAATGACTCAATCTGGGTGATTGTAGACAGATTAACTAAGTCAGCTCACTTCTTGCCAGTAAAGACCACAGCATCAAGGGATGAAATGGCACGGTTGTATGTCAAGGAGATAGTCAGATTACACGGAGTGCCGGTTAGTACTGTGTCAGATAGAGATACAAGATTCACATCTGAGTTTTGGGTGAGTTTACAGAAGGAATTGGGCACTCAGTTAAATTTCAGTACCGCCTTCCACCCACAGACGGATGGGCAAACCGAAAGGGTTAATCAAATACTTGAAGATATGCTGAGAGCCTGTGTATTAGACTTCAAATGGAATTGGAGTGATCCCCTATCATTGGCTGAGTTTTCCTACAATAACAGTTACCAATTTAGTATTGGTATGGCACCATTTGAAGCTTTATATGGGAGAACATGTAGGTCACCCGCGTGCTAGATTGAAGTGGGTTAAAGAAGTATGCTTGGACCGGAGATTATCCAAGAAACCACAGAAAAGGTGAAGATAATCAGAGAAAGACTATTAACAGCTCAAAATCGGCACAAAAGTTATGCAAATCGTAGGAGACGGGAGTTAGAATTTGAGGTTGGCAATCACATATTCTTGAAGATCTCACCTATGAAGGGTGTGATGAGGTTCGGTAAGAAAAGGGAAGCTTACACCTTGTTTTATTGGACCGTTTAAGATACTTGAACGCTTAGGTGATGTTGCATACCGTCTTGCATTACCATACCAGCTAGGATTTTAGACCGAAAAGAGTAGATTCTAAGGACGAAGACCATTCCTTTAGTCAAAGTGCAGTGAAATCATCACAATGAGGGAGAAGCATCTTGGGAATTGGAATTCGAAATTTAGAGACGATATTCGGCATTATTTGATAATCAATGTATGTATAATTTCAGGATAAAATTTCCTTTAAGGGAGGTAGAATGTAGTGACCCAGACCCACACTCTTAATTTAATGGTTAAAACCTATTTAATCATTTAAATGAACCTTAGGAGTTAATTGTTAAGACATTTGCTGAATAGGATTAAAGCTTAATTAACCATGGACCATGGGCTTGGGCCCTAAAGCTTAATTAACTATGGACCATGGGCTGGTTTTTTGGCCCATAAGAGAAAGGTACAGACAATTTGGACATTTCACTTTATTTGAATCTGTTGTGGTGGGAAAGCCCCATTAACATCCACTAACATAACCACCCATACATGTAGTGGAGGTGGGAAGTTTGCAGCAGTTTTTGAACAAGGAAAAAGAAGGAAAGAAAAACGAAAAAGAGAATTCCAGAAATTTGGAGCAAAGGAAGAAGGAGAAGAAGAAGAAGAAGAAGCAAAAGGAAGTTTCTTTCTAGCAAATCCGGGTGAAGAAAGTTCAGAAAAATCTAACCTTGAAAGAGGTAGGAATTTCCATAGTTCTACGGTATGCATGTTCATAGTATGTGATGAAGCTATAGAATAGTGCATATAGGATCATGTGCTTTATGTGATTGTAATTAGCATGTGATCTATGATTTCTCCATGTTGTATGAAGATATGTTCATGATTGTTGAATTTTGAGATCTATGAAGTTTAATGTTTGAGAATGTAGTGAATTACCATGTTAATCTTGTATGAATGATAGGTTTTGATTATAGCATGTTAACTTAGTTTGTATTAGTGTAATTTATGATTTTAATGTGTAAAAATGTCAAATTTTGGTGTTTGGAAGTTTTGGCAGGAAGACCTAGGGAGAAAACCAATTTCTGGGCACAAACTGCCTGCTCAGCAGGAAACTCGACAGCTGCCAAGGTATTTGCCGAGCTATGCCAACTTATAAGACCTGTTATCGAGCCTTGGCAGCTGCCGAGGCATATTGCCGTGAGGGTTCTGCAGGAATCTCGGCAGATGCCGAGCACTTTCCAAGCTCCAAATGTCATGAAACTTCATAGGATGTACCATGAAGCTATTTAGAGTGTGTGTGTACAATTGTTTTGTGTACGGAATGCTTGTATAAGGTTTTGTGCAATATATAGTGTAAACTGCCAAGTTTCAATATGGAATCTATTATAAATGTTGTGTTAATATGTACTTCTATGATTTTAAAGGTTGTATCATGACATGAATGATGAAGATGAAACTAGAATGTGCTGTGAACTTAGTTTGATTAATTACTATGCAAATTGTCATTATGCCTCATATTTATATATAGAACTGCATAGTGTTGAGATTAATATTTTTAGCATGCACTGGTGATCCTTGTGTTGCGAGTAACATAAGGTGTTTGAACTCCTTGATTGTATTTGTGAAGGTGAGTTTTCTACCTTGGGTAGATCCCGAAAGGAAATAGGACAGCTTATACTGCCTAGGGTCTCATTCCTTGAAAGGAAAGATGACACATTTCCCGCATTGGGTTGTATATATTCCCTGAAAGGAAAGATGGTATATTTCCTACCTGGGGTTTTATATATTCCCTGAAAGAAAAGATGGTAGCATTCTACCTTGGGTTGTATATATTCCCTAAAAGCAATGATTAGTAATAGTTACTTGGTCGTCATCGTCGTCATGTCAGTAAGGCTTGGCCTAACTACCCTTGCATTGCATTGTGTCACATCATACAAACATTCATACCATACAATGCATTGCACTAAACTTCATATTGCACAATATACTCCACCTCACACATTATACACCACATTACACATTATACTTCACATCATACACTATACATCACTTCACTCACAATTCACTTGGCATATCTTGAATCTCTTTGGAAATGGAATACTGTTTATAGGATAGAATGGTTATATACCAAGTATAAAGTCACAACATGATGATGCATTATAACATGACAGGGTCTTGAACATTGATTATGATACTTGTTGCACTTGATTATAATTATAAGATTGGAAAATGTTGTTTACTTATATGTAAGATATGTGTAACAGACTTTAAGCATGATAAGGATATTGTGATTGATTACTTATATGAATTGTTGGTTAAACTTACATGAATGAATTGTTTTATCATATGACTATGGAAGTATCTATTGTATTGCTATGGAGTTTTCTTATTGTGCTCCCAAGCTCATTCCTATTGATGTAACAGGTGAACGTCTCAATTGATGTGGACTTGCTGGAAGGACTCTGGAGTGTAGTTTGTTTATAAGACTGTTTTATTTTACGCTTTTGACCCCTCGTGGACTATGTAGTTGTAATCATTTAATAGTTGTGGGTACTTTAGACTTTGTGGGTTATTTCGTATTTGTACGACTAAGGTTTTAAATTTTATCAAACATAATGTGCATGTAACCACCATTAAGATCAATGCAAGCAATGTATAAGTTATGCAAAATCATAATTATCAGCATAAAGATGGTCCATACACGCCAAGGATAGACAACATGAAAGGAGTGTCATAAGGTTCTATCCAAGGCAAGTGAAGATAGGGAACAAGGATGAGCATATATAGTAGCCAAGTCTACACAAATATGGGAAAGTCTCAAGAAAAATTATGACAATAAACCATAACGAGAGACTTTCCAAGAGAGACCAACACGTGTAAACCATAATAACAAATATAATGTATAATAAACCATATCAAGTCTACACATGTCAAGGAAGTCCTTAAGAGAAAAAAAAAAAACGACGCCATCTAACCATATAACATTAAAAGGAAATGAGATCCTGCTTAATAATACAACCAAATCTCATATCAGATGCATGTATCAATAAACAGATTTTATTATAAAGCTTAAGATTGATCTCAGCATGTAGATATAGACTAAGGTAAATGATGAGTCACGTAAGATTCAACCACAGTCCAGACAACCCAAGAATAGACTAAAGTATGGATGTAACAATAAGGCACACAAACTCTATCCAAGAGAACCAACACAAGTAGACAAATGAATTCTATACCAATATGCAGCAACCGAGAGTCTACATGTGTCTCTATGTACAAAGAAAAGCATAAACATATAGCAGATATAACTGAACAATAGAATGAGTTCACTCTCAATAAAGTGCATCGGCCAAAACATGGTTGGTAAGACATGCATAGTGAAGTGTATGTTCAAATATGTGCAATTAAATACAATATTACTATCAAAATCAGAAAAGCACACACCATAGAATATGTATGGAAAGCAATATACCTGTAAGGAATAGCATATAAATTATATTTAAAACACACACAACATGTCATCATAACCACCACTTATGCATAGACTCACACATGATATCAAAATGAACTACAAATAGAATCTATGTAGACAACTGTAGATAATATCAAGACTATAACTGTAAAAGCTCGAATACAATCTACGCAACTTGTACCAACCAAGGTGTACCATAAAAGAACTACTACACCAGGTAAAGAATGTAACTACTCAAGCCCACTTGAGTTAAGTTCTAAATCATAGTACTATCCAGGATGCTACGAGATGAGAAGAAGACACCAATTTAAGAGTATCATTACAGGCACAGGGTCTAAATCTCAGAAGAGGGAATATGACTAGAGACATGCAAAAGTGTGTGCTTCTAAAGTGTGAATATTCATGATCATATTACTATAACATATGAGAATATCCCACATGCTTGAACTGATATAAATGAAATGCCTATACAAAGTGCATATAACAGTTCGAGGGCTGAAAGAAGATAAGCATGTCAAACATATCCCGAAATATAGATATCATAGTAGAAAAATATTCCTATGATTACATATGAGTCTATACACAACATGCATCAACACTACTTAGTATTAATGAACCCAAGTCATATGGCCAAGAAGGAAGAAGCACAAAAACATGCATGAAAAAGATTTTACATTAACGAAGTGTACATGAAGAGTTTTCCTTAATGATATTACAATAGGATGATAGGAAAACAATAATGGATTGCATGAATTATACCAAAGAATTTTCCTATAAAGCATGGAATAAAAACATGAAGCACAAAGAAATAATCATGTATATAACCATCCATATAAAGCATGCATACACCATTAGTACACAAATCATAATCAAGTCACACATATATAACAATTACTAAGCAACCTAGGATTATGAAGGATACATAAGTTCTATAGTAGATGAAGATCTATGAGAACATATGTGAGGGTTTTCCAAACTAATTTTATCAAGAAAGCACATTTAAACACTACCAACTTTAAGGATTGTGCAAATAATAGTCTAATTAACCTCATGAAA
>JAUPMG010069546.1:0-13226 GCA_031762675.1 Pachysandra terminalis
TATTTAGGAATTGATTCGGATTGACTATGATGAAATCAAACGCCTTAGTATTTTGATCTCTTGTTTAAACTCATTCCTTTATTTTCTTAGTTATTAATTTTAATTGCTAGTTAGATATTCATCTCACTTTTCGAATGTCTAAATAAAATTTTGGATATTAATTTTGGTATTTAGTAACTAAAATTCCATGTGGGTTCAACACTTTATTTCATCACTTTATTACTTGTTGCGAATTCGTCCACTTGCAAAAAAGTACATCACTGAACAAGTAACCATCACACTGCCGATTTGAACGCTGGACTCCCAAGTTTGCAATGACCTTCTAAAGTCTCCACTCCTGTCTCATCAACTGTGCAAGAACTCCACACGGTCTGTTACTCAGAGTGTCTATCACCACATTAGCCTTACCAAGATGGTAGCTAAGTATCAAAATGTAGTCAGTAACAAGCTCTAACCACCCCCTCTGGCGTATATTCAGATCTCTGAGTGAAAATATACTTCAAGCTCTTACGATCTGAAAACAACTCGAACTCCTTTCCAAACAGGTAATGCCTCCAAAGCTTTAAAGGGAGAACGGCGACGGTCAACTCTAGATCATGAGTAGGATAGTTGCGCTCATGACCATTAAGTCGCCTTGAAGCGTAAGCCACAACACGACCCTTCTGCATCAAAACAGCTCCTAAACCTGGCAATGATGCATCGATGTTGACTTCCATATTTCGTCATACAACTTGCACAACAAGAATAGGTGCCGACATTAATCACTTCTTCAACTCCTAAAAAGTAGCTTCACACTTCTCATCCCAAGAAAATTTGACTTCCTTCCGAGTCAAGCGAGTCAAAGGCGCCAAAATCGATGAGAATCCCTCGATAAATCTCTGGTAGTAACCCGCAAGACCTAGGAAACTCTTGATCTTCGAACATTCTTCGGTCGCTCCCAACCAAGAACTACCTCCACCTTGGCTGGATGCACAGAAATACCATTTCTGGATACAACCTAACCAAGGAACTTAACCTCTTCCTTCTAGAAGTCACACTTCTCCAACCAAGCATACAAATGTTGGGCAAACAAGGTCTGAAGAACAATCTGTAGATGTTCCTCGTGCTCCTCTTTAGATCTCGAATACTCAAGAATATCATCACCACAAAGCGATCAAAAAAAGATCGAAACACCCCGATGCATAAGGTCCATGAAGGCTGCTGGTGCGTTCGTCAATCCGAATGGCATAACAATGAACTCATAGTGACCATATCGGGTACGAAAAGTTGTCTTCTGAATATCTTTGTCTCAAATCCTTAGCTGATGATATCCAGATCTCAAGTCAATCTTTGAGAAATATTGTGCTCCTCTCAACTGGTCAAATAGATCGTCAATCCTCGGCAACGGGTACTTGTTTTTCATAGTGACTCGGTTTAGCTGTCTGTAGTCAATGTAAAGCCATAGAGAATCGTCCTTCTTCTCCACAAAGATAATTTGGTTCTCCCCAAAGTGATGTACTGAGCCTGATGAAACCAAGGGAAATCAATTCGTCTAACTGAGCCTTCAATTCTTGCATCTCGATCGGTGCCATTCTGTAAGTCGCGATTGAAATGGGGTTGGTACCAGGAATAAGCTCTATGCAGAAATCTACCTCGCTTTTAGGTGATAAACCCGGAATATGCTAGAATACATGATCGAAGTCTCTCACTACAAGAATATCCTCAAAGGATAGCTTCTGAATCATTTTCGTAGCAAACAGAAAGTCGGACTGATAGCGATCCTTCTCCGATCCGCGGAAAGTCAAGCATCGGCCTCCAGGAAGACGAAATAGAACTGATTTCTCAAAACAGTTAATCCTGGCATGATAGGCTAAAAGTCAATCCATCCCAAGGATCACCTTAAACTCAGGCATATCTAACGCAATCAGATCTGCCTCCAGGTTAAGGTCTCTTAACCTCACCACACAAGCTTCGAAAACTCGGTGAAGAGTCGCGATACCCCCAACTGGGTTGGCAATACACCAAGGATGCTCTAACACGCAAGGGTGTAAACCCAGAAAATCCATGCAACTAGTGGAGATAAATGAATGGGATGCACCAGAGTCAAATAACACGCGTACTGGAGTATGAAACAGATGAATGATACCTTCCACCACCGCATTCGTAGCGCTGTCGTCACGGGGAACATTGGTGTCGGTCGAGGCATGAACTCTGTTGTGCTACATTATAGGCCGTCCATCTCTCTGCGGTGCTCTGCAGAGTCACTAAAGGTGTCCTTCCTTGCCGCAGTTGTGGCAAGTCCTCTTATCTCTCACCGGGAACATCTGATCTTGAGGTGGAAGGGGCTGACGTGGTGCATCACGTGCTAGCGTTGCAGGTGCTACAGGTGTTGTTGGTGCTGCTGTATCTCTGGGAGGAGTCCTCTCTTGTCGAGAATCTGATCTCTACTGCCTGTCCCCGCCTAGTTTAGTGTGATAGGGATGGTATCTCCCACCGCCACTGCTATCGCTTCTGTCTCACTTGAGCTAATCGTTCGGTGCTGTGGATCTGTCCATGTCTCGCTCCACATGCCTAGCGGACTCTAGGACTTCTACGTTGGTCTTCAGACATTGAGGAACAACTCTGGATCGAATAATGGGACGCAAGCCTTCCTCTAACTTGACTTCCCTGTCTGCCTTGTTAGCAACCATGTGAGATGCGTATCTGGATTGCATCGCGAACCAGTCCTTGTACTGGGCCACCATGAGAGTGTCCTACCCAAGTTGCATGAACTCGAAATCCATCTGCCTCCTGTAGCTACTCAGTAGATAGTTCTCCAGGAACTGAAGATGAAACTACTCCCATGTCATTGTAATGACCTAAATCCACTAAAAGAACACTAACATTTAATGGTTTGAATTTTTCTGAATTTAATACTATTTTTCTGAATTTAATTGATATATATATATATATATATATATATATATATATATGGTATATCATTAACTAATTGGATTACTATGTATTACTATTTGATTTTTGGGGTTTTTTTTTTATATTATAAATAGTGTTGGGTATTAATTTGAAGAGAATGAAATCAATTAGAGTTTCCGTTTTGAATGCACGACCCAAAGGGGACGTGCATATCTTTTGGAAGCTTTTGACCTTGTGTTTTGGCAATAAGTTTAAAAGAGAATTAGGGTTTTCATTTTCTTCCAAATGTGTGGATTTTTAGATCTGAACTCTTGTGAGTTGCTGGAGAAAAGAAGAGAAGAAGAAGAAGAAGAGGATTTTGTGGAAGACTTTGAAACCGAAGCTTGTGGAAGCATTGATCGTTGCAGCCCTTATTCTCACGACGAAGAGTGTTCCTGAGAGTACTTAGAGACTCTAATTGAAGGTAAGTTTCCTTGGGGTGATCATAGTTATTTGATTCAGATCGATGCACTTGTTTTTGAATATAATGAATATATAAACTTATCGATTTATTGAATGATTAGATCATTGTTTGAATGTGTTTTGAATGTTCTATTGGTGTTTAAAGATGTTTTCGAAAGTCTAGAAGTGTTTACATGTGGTTTAGAATGTATTAGATTGCTTAAGATTTGATTTCGAGACTCATAGAAAAACCCATAATCGCGCAGTTCGGCAGGTTTCGGCTCACCGATGCCTTTGCCGACGGAGACCAATTTGTAGGCTATTTTTGCTATTCAGCAGGCTTTGGTCCACCAGTGTCTCTGCCGACAACACCCAGATTCACAGAGAGGTTCGGTCCACCAACAAAGATTGTATTCAAGACCAATTTGACCCTTCGGAAGGCTTCGGTCCACCAACGCCTCTACCAACCGCCCTGTAGTTTGTACAGTGAACATTGTTTTTGTGTGGATGACTTAGATGGATGGTGTGGGGCTTCGGCCATTGTGTTTGTTGGTTTCCGGAAGCAAGACGTGACCACGGTGTGTCAATCTTGGTGTTCCAATGTTCTTGTGACCACCATTCCATCTTAGTTGATCCCTTGTTGTTGTGGACATGTGGTAATCTGTGTTTGTTGTGCTGTGTGATAATGATGGAAGCTGATGAATGTATACAATCAGATTATCTAAGTGTACGGGGGCTCGGATAGATTATGTTGTAGGCCTTCACTTGATATCCACTTAATGCATTACGTACTAGGTTGATGTCTATTCGTAAGTACATTGGGAGGTGGAAATCTACGGAGAAACAACTGTGATGCCTCCAGGATAGGTTGACTATATACCTTATGGGGTGAAAGGGTCCACAGAAACTAGGGTAGGATGCTTGCGAGTGCCTATGCAAGTTCGCTACCCCTCGAGTATTATACACTTGAAAATTAGTTGTACTGTATGGTAGCTTTCGTGCCATGGGTTAGCGCCCGGAACGGAGAGGGGATTCCGGTAATTCCTTGGATACGTCCTAAATTGTCCTTGGTTGTTGGAAGTGTGGTCTGAGGTCTGCTTACCATACGGTGTTGATCTTCGTTCATTACATTGTGCATATATATCATTCTTTGTGTATGTCACTTATTGCATTCATTCTAGGTCATGTGAATGTCTTCATGTCATTTCATATCATCTCATGAGCTACTCGTCTTACATTGTTTTATGTTGGAATTATTATTGGATTATTATGGTACTAACCCTTGTGATTGATTTCCATGAGAGGACGGGTGAACATTCTATTGATTACTTACTGAGCATCATAAGCTCACGCAATGTTTTATGTTGTAGGATGGGAAATGGAAGGAAGACTTTAGTTGGGGATGCTGCATTTGGACTTGATATGATGGCTTACTATGCTCTCCAGTTTCTTTGCTTTTCACTCCCGATGGAGTTAGATTATGATCATGACTTTGTTTATGAGTTGTTGACTGAGTTGTGATCCTGTACAACTACTTGGATTTTGATTTGGTTTTAGGCCCTGCTGAGGCCGTACACTGTTTATTTACTATTGGTTATACTTTGGATTATTTATGTAGTTGTTTACTTCCACACTCTGATCTATTTGAATGAAAATATTATCATTACTTTTATTTTCTAATGTTGTGGTAGCAATCCGCGGTCCAGTTGTGGGTCCCGAAGGTCTCACCTTGTGATCCATGCAATTCCCACATTAGGATTCATGCTACGGGTCTAGGGCGTGACAGTCATCTCGGCTGTCAAGCTCCTCTCGATCATCTCCCACCAATGAAGGGCTTCCCCTTTCAGTGGGAAAGTAGCACGCGCTGCTGCTTCGGGCACTCCATAGTCCTGAAGATCCTCTCTATATCAAGCAGCCAGTCCTCTGCATAGTGAGGCTCTCCCTGTCCTACATACGTCGGTGGTGTCAGCTTCTTGAATTTCTCGAGCCAAGTTATCGTTGTACTTTGCACCCTCCTCTCGTCTAACACCGCCTAGCATTCCATCTGATCGCACTGGTAGGTAGCCAAGTCACCCAAGATCTATAATACGTTCGCCATCTGAGGGTTTGCATCAGCCTCAGTCCTAGCAGCTAAATTCTCCCTCACGATTGCGTTCATTCTCCTTCCTGCCATCTAAACACCCGAACAGCCATTTAGGTCTCAACAAGGTACACCTCCTAGTAAACATAAAGTCCACATATATTCACAACAACAAACAATAGCACACAGCACACAAACCTATAGTTCTTTCTATGTTTCTCCACCTAATCTTCAGGTTCTATGCAACACCTAGTACTAGTAGTCTCTATCAATAATCAACCATACTCAAAGCAAACCATATGCTCTGATACCAATCTATCACGCCTCAGACCTGTAGCACGAATCCCAATGAAGGAATTGCACGGATCTTAAGGTGAGACCTTCGGGATCCATAACTGGACCGAGGATTGCTACCACAACATAAGAAAATAAAAGTAATCATAATACTTTCATTCAAATAGATCAGAGTGCGGAAGTAACAACCACATAAATAAACCAAAGTGTATCAAAAGTAATGAAACAATGTATGGCCTCAACTGGACCTAAACCTAACCAAAATCCACAACTACGTCCACAGGATCACAACTCAGTCAACAATCCATAAACAATGTCATACACATAATCTAACTCCCTTGGGGGTGAAAGCAGAGAACGGAAAAGCATGTAAAGCAGCATGTCAAACACAAAGCAATGCAAGATGAGTAGCTTATAAGATTATATAAAGACATTCACATGACCTAAGATGAATGCAATGAGTATCGCACGCACGCAAGCAATAATAGATATGCACAATGTAATGAACTAAGATCAATATCATATGGTAAGTAGACCTCATACCATACTTCCAATGATAAAGGCCAATTTAGGACGTATCCAAGGAATTACCAGAATCCCCTCTCTGTTCCAGGTGCTAACCCATGGCACGAAGGCTACCATACAGTACGGCTAATTTTCGAGTGAACAATACTCGAGGGGTAGGTGCTCATAAGCATCCTAACCTAGTTTCTGTGGGCCCTTTCACCCCACAAGGTATACAGTCAACCCAGTTCGGAGGCATCGCAGTTGTTTCTCTTTAGATTTCCACCTCCTAGTATACTTACCATTAGAGATCAACCTCGTACGTAATGCATTAGTGGATAATTTGATTGTACACATTCACCAGCTTCCATCATTATCACAACAGCACAACAATCATAGATTTCCACATATCCACAACAACAAAGGATCAACTAAGATGGAATGGTGGTCACAAGAACATCGGAACACCAAGATTAACACACCATGGTCATGACTTGCTTCCGGAAACAAACAACAAAAATGGCCGAAGCCCCACACCATCCATTTATGTCATCCACATGAAATAAATGTTCACTGTGCAAATTACAGGGCGGTCAGCATAGGCGTCGGTGGACTGAAGCCTGCCGAAGGGTCAAATTTGTCTAGAAAACAGTCTTTGTCGGTGGAGGTGTCAGTCAACCGAACTTCACTATGACTCTGGGTGGTCGTTGGCAGAGGCGTCGGTGGACCGAAGCCTGCCGAATAGCAACTTTTGCCTAGAAATTGGTCTCTGTCGGCAGAGGCATCGGTGGACCGAAGCCTGCCGACCTACGCGATTCTGGGTTGTTATTTGAGTCTCGAAATCCAATCTTAGACAATCTAATACATCCAAAACCACATGTATGTACTTATAGACTTCAGAAAACATCATTTAAAATGAATAAAACATTTAAAAAACATTCTAATAAGATTAAATCATTCAATCAATTGATAAGCTCACGTATTCATTATACTCAAAAACAAGGGCATCGATCTCAATCAAAGAACTATGATCACCCCAATGCAACTTACCTGAATCGTTTAGAGTCTCTAAACAATCTCAGGAACGCTCTTTGTAGTGAGAATAAGGGCTGCAACGATCAATGCTTCCACGAGCTTCAGCTTTAAAGTCTTCCACAAAATCACCTTCTTCTTCTTCTCTTCTTTTCTCCAGCAGCTCATAAGAGTTTAGCTCTAGAAAACCAAAAAAAATAGGAAGAGAATGCAACCCTAATTTTCTTTAACTCTATTGCCAAAACACAAGGCAAAACTACCAAGAAGATATGCATGTCCCCTTTGGGTCGTGCATTCAAAATAGAAACATTGATTGATTTGATTCTCTTCAAACCAATACCCAATACTTCTAATATTGTCAAAGCAACCCCAACTAAAAACTAGTATACATAGTTTATCCAATTAGTTAAGAATATATCGTATATATATATATATATATATATATATCAGATAAATGCTGAAAAATAACATTACATGTCTTCCACATGACTTGAAATTTCATTAAATTTTAGCCGAGTGCCTAAGGTAGCCAGAGCATCAACATGTCTATTAGTTGTTTGCGGCAGATGCTCGAATTCTACAATATTGAAGTATTGTTGGAGTCTCTGTGCTACTGTACGATATTGCATCATTATCGGGTCCTTGCATATGTTTGATGAAGAGATTGGAATCTCTTCTTATCTTTAGATTCTTTACTCCCATTCTCTTGGCGAGTAACAGCCCCAACACTAGAGCTTCATCTTCGGTTAAGTTATTAGAACATGGGAATTGTAACTTATAGGCCGCCGATGTAAGTTCTCCTTTAAGAGAAAGTATTATGATGCCTGCATCGCCTTCTCCTTTGACAATAGAACAATCAAACTAAAGATTCCAAGATTTGAAATCAGTAATGACTGCTACTTCGAAGATATCTTATAGTTCATTTTTAGCGTTAAAGGTATCGCCTGAAAAAGCAGCCATTAGGTCGGCCACAACTTGACTTCTTATTCTTGTGGGGGTGATGCAAGACAGATCATATTCTAACAAGAGTAATAGCCATTTGGCGATCCTTCTTGAGAGAAAGATAATAAAAATCGAATGGGATTCGAGTAGTCATTAATTCGACCTAATGTGGTAGCAGATACTGATGGAACTTTTGAGTGGTGTGTACAAGAGCCAAACAACTCTTTTCATACTTTGTATATCGGAGCCCAAGACCTCTCAACATCTAAATGGTGTAATCTATGGGTTTCTTTATGCCTATGTCATCTTCTTGTGCTAGTATACCGTCAATGGCTTGTTCGAATGCCACCAAGTATAGCCTCATTTTTCTTCCTTCTATCGATGTAGACTTGGTGATAGAATTAGTGATGTGTAACTTTAATCTTTCAAAAGCTTCATCACATTCCCTTGCCCACACAAACTTCACTTTCCTCTTCAGCAATGACGTCATTGGGTGGATTTTACTCGCCAAACCATGGATGAACTTTCTCAAATAGGAAACTTTTCCTAGGAAGCTTTATAGTTCTTTTTTATTCTTGGGAGGAACCAATTATCGTACAGTTTCTGCTTTTGGCTGATCAATATCAATTCCTCGGCTGTGAACCATGAATCCTAAGAATTTCCCAGAAGATACCCCAAAAGCTTTCAGTTTTATCGCATGCATCTTTCAAACACTTCTTTGAGTGTGCTTACATGATGGCTCCGCTCTTCTGTTTTTACCACCAGATCGTCGACATAGTCTTTCACTTCTTTATGCATTATGTCGTGAAATATAGCAGGCATCACTCTTTGGTAAGTGGTGCCAGCGTTCTTTAGGCCGAAGGGCATGACTGTGTAATGAAAGTTGCCCATAGGTGTCCGAAATGCTGTCTTCTCAGCATCCTTAGTTGCCATCTTGATTTGATTATAGCCGCTATATCCATCCATGAAGGAGAACATCCCATTATCTACAGTAGAATCAATCAAAACATCCATGTTTGATAAAGGAAAGTCATCTTTAGAACATGCCTTATTCAGATCTCTGAAAACCACGCAGCAACGTATTTGCCCGTTCTTCTTCTTGACCGGCACGCTGTTGGCTAGCCAAGTTGGATGCTAAATAGGCTTTATGAATCCCGTAGCTAATAGCTTTTGTACTTCTTCTTTGATTTTCAGTTCTATCTCTAGATTGAATACTCTTAGCGATTGTTTGATCGGTTTGACATCGGGTTCCACATTTAGCTTATGGACCACCAAATTTGGATCCAGCCCAAGCATCTTTGAGTATTCCCATGTGAAAACATCCTTGTGTTTGCGCAAGAGTGCTAGTAATTCAGCCCTTTCTTCTATACTTAATCCTTTTCTAATGAGAATGTTTCTCACAATTTCTCCTTCGTTGGCGAGGTTAACTTCCTCAATTACTTCCGCCACTGCTTTTGATCCACCTTACAAGACTTCAGGAGCTTTGGCCTGCCTGTTCAAGCTTATTTTACTGTGAGACATGACGACACGATATGAACTTCTTTATGTTTTGGAGTCATCACGAGATGGTTCTCGTTAGACTCCTCGCGTCATCATAAGCGGTAGAAGAAACTCCCATCATCTCCTTGTACCCTTATACATCTAATTTCTTACTTCATCTTTCTTGTTTCTTCTTTTGCGTGAAGATTCTCCTGTTTCTTTTTCGGCATCGACTACATGGAATTTGGTCGGGGATTGGATTGCTCCTATAGCCAGATCAATGATAATGTACCCCATTGTCTTGCAGGTTTCATTATTGAAGGACATGACAACCATGGTTGTCTTACTATTCTTTTGGAGGGAATAGCAGATGCTTCTCATATCTTGAAGGGCAAAATATTGATCGATGATCTCGAATTGACAAGTGCTCGTTTAATTTCACCATTGTTGATGGTAGCAGGGATATACAAGGGCCTATTATGTCCAGGGTAATCAGTCAACATGTCTTCATCAGAAAACGTGATCGCTCCCGCTACTTCGTAGTAGAACTTCTTCGGTCCCATAATGACAACAAAACATTGCTCGCCAAGTTTAGCGGTGATATTCATGAGAGCGTCAGTTATTTCTCTTCTTTCAAGGACACTGAATCCCATGTCGTTGTAGAATTTCTTCATCGTCTAGGGCCAAAACTTAGGGCTGCGAGACATATCGTATTCCATTATGGAATCCATGGCGTCTCAATGAATGATAGCATTGACAATCCCTTGGTCATGATCTGGTAATGGATCCTCACGAATCGATGTCGAATTAGGCAACTCGAGCTCTTTATTCCTGATCTTGTTATGAAATAACATTCTTAAGGAATAACAATTCTTCGTTTTGTGTCCCACATGACGGTGATACTGACAGAAGTTGTCTTTCTTCTAATCTTCCTCCGTAGGAGAGAATCTTGGTTCTTGGAAGGCTACTACTCTATCCTTGATCCATCCTCTCAATATGACTAGAGCTTCTTTGACGCTGCGTGGTAACGAAGGAGCAGGTCGAAAAATCCTCTTATGAATTCCTGCTTCGTCAACTTCTTCTTTGGGGCGTTTCTTCTTTTGCACCATCATCGCTTGAGAAGCGGATTTTCCTTTCCTACCGACTTCACTTTTGAGATTCATGGTTCGACTACTACGTTTTGCTAATTGATATAAGTGAGTAAACGTATTGATTCCCAAATTCTCTAGCACAAGATGACAGTCCTTCATCATTCCGTCCATGAACGTTATTACAAGTTCTTTTTCAATAGCATTCTCTCGACAGTCGGTAGTGAGATCATGGAACCGTTTGACGTACGCTTCCAATCCTTCTTCAGGGCTTTGCCTTTCTTTTCTCAAATCCATGAGTCATGTTTTCCTCGATAATAAAGAACTTGCGTAAGAATGCTATTTTCATTTCTTCACAATTAAAAAAGATTCTTGGGGCAAGTTGTTGTACCAAGTATATGCACGATCTGTCAAGGATCTCGTGAATTCCCTCATCTTCAGTTCATCATCTCCAGCAAATGCTCCCATAGTGTCATTGAATTTACTCACATGCTCCTTGCCGCAACCAACTAGCCCAATATACTGTAGCATCAGAGGCGAAACGACGTACCCTGCTTTATATGGTTTCTTCAATATGAACATGGGGTATGGAGGTCGGGTATCGATGCTGAATTTGATTGGTTTGGATTATTGTTATTACAGGACAGTAGTAATTTCATCTTTAGTTACAAACCCATTATATCCTATCAATTCTAGTTGAGGAGTATGCCTTGAAGTGTTGGCATTTGTTCCTGTAGGTGCCATAGGCACACTTTCCACAACCAGTTCAGTTGGAGGCATAGGGGAAACAATGTCTCGAGCAATTGCGGCTTGGAGCAATTCCATCATCTTTGCCTGTGCCTCCTCTATTTTATTCACTTGTAGACACATCATTTTGATCTAATCATCGCGATCATCTACTTGTTCTTTTAGTTCTTATTCATCATTTTTTCCTCATTGTCTATCGAGTAAGTTCTCCTTATACACTTCAACCTGAACTGTCGATAGGCACACTTTCCACAACCAGTTCGGTTGGAGGCATAGGGGAAACAATGTCTCGAGCAATTGCGGCTTGGAGCAATTCCATCATCTTTGCCTGTGCCTCCTCTATTTTATTCACTTGTAGACACATCATTTTGATCTAATCATCGCGATCATCTACTTGTTCTTTTAGTTCTTATTCATCATTTTTTCCTCATTGTCTATCGAGTAAGTTCTCCTCATACACTTCAACCTGAACTGTCGATTCTATGACTTGTGCCATACTTTTCGCCGTGCCCTTTATTCTAGGCATCTCTTGTTGTTGAATAAGAATGAAGGAGATGTTTCCCTAGCGGACTTAGCAAAATGTTTAGATTCATATTGCAGATGATGTCGCCCATCAAAAAGATCACTAATTCGATGCAGGCCTAAGTTTCTAGTCGACCGTACCCCATCTTCAATAGAAGAAATGAAAGAGCAAAATTGAAAGAAGGAAAACACAAAATAGAATAGAACTAGAAGGAATAGTGAACAAGGATGTTTGGAGCTTCGTGAGCACACTTCAGAGCTAATTTCTTAGAAATTGTACCTTGCCCCCAAATTCTGACCTCCTTATTTGGAAAAAGAGGCTATTATTTATAGCAGTTTAGGGAGGGGTGGTGGTAGGTAAAATTCCCTTAAAACCGTTTCCCAACGGTGTTTAGGATGCTAATCCATGGGTAATTAGAGGTAATTATCCCTGTCTTTGAAGTGGTCCCCTCACAAACTACATTCGTGAATTACATCTGTGCTATTATGATAATTTCGTCATTTATGAACCTAGACGCAATTCAATATGTAATTCACAATAGGTGAGCTTCACGCCCCTCCTTTCCTTAGATCACTAAATCCCCCTTTGAAATTAGCAAAGTGCACATTATGCCTTCGGCGCCAATGACAGGCGTTGACATAAGTCACACAAATCAGCAATATTGATATTTTTAACTTTTGGCACCATTGAAGATTTCTAGCTCCAATAAGGTTTCATCTGGTATGAAATACTCGCCAAAGTTATTCAGCTCTTGTTGCGTTTAAGTCGTGTTTCTGGTGCCAGTGGGCTATTTGAGTCCTTCGGCGCTATTTGAATTCATCATGTTGAAGATTAATTAATATTTGATCTTTGGCGTTGTCAAAGGCGTTCTTACCTTTTAGCTTGTTGATCTCAATCCATTTGCAGTTGTCGAGTTTACTTGGTCTTTAGCGTCGTAGAGGGCATTCTTTCCCTTTGGCATGGCAATCTCAATTCTATCAGCAACGGTCATTCTTAACTTTAGTGCCTTAGAGGGCATTCTTTGCCTCTAGCGTGTCAATCTCAGTCTATCCGCAATTGCCAAGTTCACTTGGTCTTTGGCACAAATGGAACTTTTCTACCTTTAATATGTCACGCCCCAAACCCACGCCCCAAATCCCTAGGTGGGAATGGCACGAATCTCGAGACGCGACCTTCGGGATTCATCTCTGAACCGCGGATCGAT
>JAUPMG010069557.1:0-13225 GCA_031762675.1 Pachysandra terminalis
TGCACACACAAGTTATTATAAGCTGTTCATATTGTTAACAAAATCACACAACACATATTAGGCTACTATGCACCTACAATGCAAATAATCACTAAAAACACACATATCCATCACAATATCATATAGACATTCTTATTTTATGCAATTTCATGTTATAATGAGTTTAACATACTAATCCCTTTCAGATTTGGTATTTCATACTATAGTTATGGCTTCAATAGATCTAATAATAGGGTATAGGTTGGTCAAATTATGTAATTCAGTTCCAAATACCTGGAAACTCTTCCCACATACTTAACTTCATATTGCACAGGTGTTCAATTGGTCAAACTAGTTTTCGGTTGGGTATTCGATTAGCCGAAATCTAGGTAAGTGTGCCAAACTTTATAAAATTTCATGGATAGGTTAGATAGGGTCTAATGAGGTTTAATCTATCCTGAAAAAAATATGCAAATGTGTTTCGGTTGGGTGGTCGGTTGGTTGAATTGCTTCGGTCAACCAACCCGAGAGCAGATTTTCTGGGTGCCTATTTTGGTTAGGTGGACGGTTAGCTGAAGTGCTAGTCGAAATTGGTTTTTGGTAGATTTTGATTTGGACTTTTCCCATAGGTTCTCTAATATGTGATTATGTTTCAAATTTGGTCTACACCTTCTCAATTACTTTTAAAGTTAATCAATACCTTTGTTTGGATTGAAATCCCAGTTTTCTGGTTTCTAGGATTATTCTTCACGTTCGGATTTTTATGTAATCTAGTTATGTTATATAATGATTAAATACAAAAAATCCGGTAGATAAATTCCTATATCCTTGACTTTAAAAATGTTTAGGTGAAAAGTTAACGTTTTCAGACTTAGTCAAATTTCCACACTGTTTCCTGTCAGATTGTATCCTTTACTTAATGCTTAGTAATGCGGTGTAGTACTCGATTCTAAATATATTAGTTAGATCATTATGATTAATAGTTTCATTGTCTCTATTAGGATTGGTTATTTTCCTTTTGAATGTATTATTTATGTGCTAGTTCTTAAGCCAAATACATGAATGATAATATTGAATATTCACTATATATATATGCTTATATGTATTTATAATGGTTATTAATGCATAAGTGTGATGCATATATTTATATATGTGGAATATGATAGTTTAGATCATGAGAATGTGCCTCATGTGTTTGTTTGATGAATATAATGTGTGTGAGTATGATATACTATGTTGAATGTCTCAGATTAAAAACCAACAATTAGTAAGTATTCTCTACAAACAAAGTTAGTAATAAAGCTAGGATTTTAAAACTAAAATAGAAAAAAAAACTAACTTAGAAAGAAACCAATATTGGCTGGGAAATTGTTCTAAAGGCTGAGATTTAAAATAACTAATCAATGGCTCAAATTAAGAGTTCATAGTTACTAATCCTAGAGCTCCGGAGCGCCTATATAAATACATGGCCGTGGGAGGCGGATTCATCACTTGAAGAAAAAGAGG
The DNA here is from genome assembly GCA_031762675.1 of Pachysandra terminalis. Lineage (NCBI taxonomy): Eukaryota > Viridiplantae > Streptophyta > Magnoliopsida > Buxales > Buxaceae > Pachysandra > Pachysandra terminalis. The sequence continues at coordinate 1,486 of JAUPMG010069557.1, forward strand.
AAGAAGAAGAGCAAGGGGTGTAACTCTCTACACCAACCTTCAAATCAAGGTAAGTAATCAAGGATAACTTTGTTTATAGTTTTAATAGGTGTTCAAAGTTACTTTCTTTGTGTATGAAGTATTTTAATGACTTTTCACTAAGTTCTCTAAATTTAATGGTAGGATATGGTAAGTGTGAATTTAATTATGTTCTATGAAGTTTATTTATTGGGTTTTGTGCGGAATTCAAAGTTATGGGGGTTATTTGGTTAAGTTTTATGATTAAAGTTGTAGAGGAGACAAAAATAGGCCAAACAGACCAAACCGCAACGTTTGGAGACCTCCTCGATGCGCTGAACCTACCCAGAAACCCCTCGGCTCACCAAAACCACACCGAGCCCCATATTGAGATTTTTAGGCCCCTGATTTTGTCATTGAAGCCCACTCGGCGCACCGAACAGCACGCTAAGCGTCACAGAGAATTTTTAAGGCCCCTAGTATGTTCATCAAGATCCTACTCGGTGTGCTGAAGAGCATGCCGAGCTTGACATTCTAACCAACCCAGAAACCCAAGGGAGACCCTCGGCGACCCACTCAGCTCGTCGAAGGTACACCGAGACCCACTCGACGACCCCTCGGCTCGCTGAGACTCACAATGTTCATCTGATTGCTATAAAATTTTGTGTACTACCTATTTTGATCTCATTAGACCAATTATGATGTTACTTTTTCTCAAATATGCTTATTTCTTGTACTTCTTTATGGACCTATTGGCTTTGCTTGATGGACATATGATATTTTGATATATTTCATATTGTTTGCTTATTCATTGTCCAGCATGCTAATTAGTCTTATTACACATTGTACACATGATTTGTATATTTAGCTAATGAGCATTTTCTTACTGGCACAGCATTATGCTTCATGACCATGGATTTGGTTTAAAAGTTAATATCCTTTGCATATGAATCCATACTTCTGGATTTTAAGGCTATTGAAGAGATTACTATGATCTGGAAATCATAATAGGTGAGGAGACTGGTATCTTCTGGAATTGAGGGACTAGCTATCTCAGTATACCTATTTTGGTCCTATGGGCAATTAAGGAGTGATTCCTGTTGTTTATTGATATGTATGATTTCCTAAGGATAGTTCACATTTGTGAAACCTTGGATTATTGCCCTAGATAAAAAAAAAGTGGGGGAATTGTGCCCTCTAGGTCGAATCCCCTTAAGACTATGATGCGCACATGGAATATCTTATCTTTGAGAATGGCCTTGTATGGGGGGATGGTTCGAGAAGACATCTTGCTCAAGAAAGGATTTGTCTTGTGGGAACTTATATTATCGTAATATCTGACAGTTTGCATTGCTTCTTAGATTTGTTTGCTAGATCACACTTGGTGATTTCATATGATAGGTGCACAACATACATTCTTTAATCTTGACCCCATGCAAATTCAACATATAATATACTTGCGTATTCACTTATATCATATCTCTGACATCACGCCACACATACTACTTGTTTTATTGCTTATTCATCATATATCTCATTATTTACTATTTACTGTTTATATGGATTACCATTAAAGAGTGTCACTATCCCTACTTCAATTATAAAGCTTGTTAGACTTGTTTACTTACTCGCTAAGTGTAGTTTATGTTTTCAAGCAACCATATTTTCAGGAACTTTAGAGGAGGGTGACTTGGACTACGGAGACCAAGCCATGGAACCATGTTTTGACGAGGCTACTGATTTTATCGAAGGAATATATTAAAGCATATATTAGGGATTTTACTAGATTTTGTTGGCTTGCATGACAAGGATTATTATTGGCCATTGCTAGGCTATATTATACTTAGGAGTTTGATTGAGTATGAAACTAAAGGATTTTGTTTTACTTTCCGTTGCTATGTTATATTTGTTTTGGATGTAATGACTTAAGTTTTGAACTATTTTAATAATTTATAATATCTCAGTTTTATTTTCACTATTTGGCAATGTATTGACTACTAATCCCATTGTAGAATGGGGTGAGACTCATATTTCAGACTTCTGAGGGACTCGTTTGAGATTTCTTAAGTTTGAGATGTGACAAAGTTGGTATCAAAGCCTAAGTTTTATGTTTTCAATCAGATTTCCATATGGTTTAAAGGTGAGTGATATTTCAAAAGTTTTCTCTATGTCGATATTTGAAAGTTTTCTGTGTGATGATTGTTATTACTAACAAACTTGTTTCAGCAAATAAATGGGTGTTTTCTGTTTTCTTATATAGTCTTTGATAACTCAATCTCGTAATGGCTAGTGGAAGAAAAGGTAATGTGAGTGCAGGTCCAACCAGAGCCGAAACTCAAGATCCTTAACTTGCTGGAGTTTATCATGCCTTAGGGGAGATGACTACAATGATGCACCAACAAGCTCAGTCACGGTCACCACCACTACAAACTGAAGTGCAAAGGAATGTTCACAGCATCAAGAAGTTCAAGAAACTTGGTCCTACTTTCTTCAAAGGTACTACCGACCCAGTGGAAGCTCAAGCATGGATCGATTCATTGGAGCACATCTTTGATGTGATGGAAGTGGATGAGCAAGAGAAAGTTCGTTTTGCTGCCTTCATGGTAGAAGGTGAAGTAAGGAGATGGTGGAAGGCTACTCTAGAGATTGTGAATATCTAAACCTGGACAAACTTCAAGGTGCAATTTTATTTGTAGTATTTTCCTAAGATTGTTAGGAAGGAGAAGGAATTGGAGTTCGTGAAGCTGGAACAAAGCAACATGACTGTATCAGTGTACGCTGCAAAGTTTACGGAACTATCTCAATTCGCTACCTGTCGTTGACGAAGAGGAGAAGAAGATTTTCAGGTTTGAGAGCGGACTGAGGCCTAGCATCAAAAGTAGGTTGATTGAACGGAAACTCACGGAGTACCATAAGCTGGTCGTTTGCGCTCGAAAGGTGGACATGGACATGCAATAATTCAAGAAGTTGCAAGACCAAAGGATGGGGCGACACAACCAAAGAGAAGGAAATTTCAAAGGTTCTACAAGTGAACAACAGAAGAAACAAAGGACTCAAGGACCACTCAACACTCATGGTTTTCTAAGCATAAGGTGTTTCAATTGTGGAAGGTTAGGTCATCACATAAGTGATTGTCGACTCGCTAAGAATCCACAAGCAAACACTTTCCAAGGGAAGTAGCAACTTGTACCCAAGCCTCACTATCAGCAAGGTCAACAGTCGGCCCGTAAGCACAAGCATCAAAGGGACACAAGGCTGGAGTTCCACTGCAGCAACCTCAAAAAGTTAGGGTGTACGCCATTGAGCAACAGCAAGGGGAAGTCATGGAAGGTACATTTCGTATTTTTCACACCTCAGCAAACGTTTTGTTTGACACTGGAGCATCGCACTTCTTTATAGCAAATTCATTAGTGAACTGTTTGCGTTTACCTATGAGGGACCTAGAGGAGTCTTGTTGTAGCAAATCCAATCAGAGGTTCAGCATACTTAGGGAAAGTATGTGAGTCTTGCTTAGTTATGGCAGGTGAGTCTACATTACCAATTGACCTAATTATGCTTAACATGAAGGAATTTGATGTGATTTTGGCTATGGATTGGCTTGTTGAATATCATGTACAAATAGACTGCCGTAACCGAATAGTGTCTTTTGTATCACTGGAGGGTAAACTTGTATAGGTTAGAGGGTCTAAATCTGAAACATTAAATCACTTAGCATGTTTAGACTTATGGGCAATAGATGAGAGGGGAGAATGGGAGAAAATTCCAATAGTATGCCAATTTGGAAGTGTATTCCAAGACATACTAGGATTGTCTCCCAAGAGAGAAGTAGAGTTTAGCATAGACTTAATGGCTGGAGCAAACCCGATTGCACTACCAACTTACTATATGTCATCTACAGAGTTAACGGAGTTGAGAAAGCAATTAGATGAGTTGCTTGCCTTGCAATTCATTCGACCAAGTTCATCACCCTGGGGAGCACTAGTTCTGTTCGTGGAGAAGAAAGAAGGATCTCTTCGACTATGCATCAACTACTCAAAACTGAACAAAGTGACAGTGAGGAACAAGTACCCATTGCCAAGAATATAAGACTTGTTTGATCAATTGAAGGGAGCATGATACTTCTCAAAGATCGATCTCAGATTTGGTTACCATCAATTGCGAATCAAAGAATGAGACATTCTAAAGATAGCATTCCGAACGAGGTACGGACACTTTGAATTTATGGTCATGCCTTTCGGATTGACCAATGCACCAGCAGCATTCATGGACATGATGCAAAGGATCTTCTGACCATACCTGGACAATTTTGTGGTGGTATTCGTTAATGACATTTTGGTTTACTCTAAAACATAGGAAAAACATGAAGGACATCTTCGACTTGCTCTACAAACATTGATGGATCACAAATTGTATGCAAAATTCTCTAAGTGTGATTTTTGAAAGTGAAGTTCCTAGGACACGTTGTGTCTAAGGATGGAATTTCAGTCGATTCAAGCAAAGTTGAAGAGGTACAAAGTTGGAAACAACCCAAGAGTGTATCAGAAGTTCACAGCTTTCTTGGATTGGCAGGTTACTACCGTCGATTCATTGAAGGATTCTCTCGCATCGTAGTACCTTCGACTAAACTCACTAGGAATGACGTGAAGTTTCATATGGGACGGCGCATGCCAAAAATCCTTTTCAACACTCGAGGAGAAGTTGACGACAACACCAGTTTTGACCATTACGGAAAGCGGCGTGAAGTTCGTGATCAATGCTGATGCATCATGATCGGGATTTGGCTGTGTTCTAATGCAAGAAGGGAATGTTGTGGCTTATGCTTCAAGACAACTCAAGACACATGAAAGAAACTACCCTATACACGACCTTGAGTTGGCTGCCATTGTCTTTGCTTTGAAGATTTGGCGCCATCATCTCTTTGGAGAGACCTTTGAAGTATTTTCTGATCACAAGAGCTTGAAGTACCTATTCTCACAAAAGTACTTGAACATGCGACAAAGAAGGTGGATGGAGCTGGTGAACGACTGCAATTTCTCACTTCAATATCATCCGGGCAAATCAAACGTTGTAGCGGATGCGCTCAGCCGGAAGCCTAGAAGCACCGTAGCACTCATGATGGTTCAAGACTGGCGGATGTACGAAAAACTTGCTGAATTCAACAACGATGTTTGTGTGGCAGATCAAGGGGTGAGGTTATGCAACATCCTTGCTAAACTCTCACTCAAAACCAGAATCATTGAACTGCAAGCGAAGGAAACGTGGATGCAAGACTTAGCCAAAGATGCTGAACGACTAGATTGGACCAGGGAGGAAGACGAAAGCATTTGATTGAGAGAAAGACTTTGTGTACCATATGATGAAGAGTTGAAGAGAGAGATTCTAGAAGAACCTCACTGCTCCCGATACTCTATCAATTCCGGAAGAACAAAGATGTACTATGATCTATGGCGCAACTACTGATGGAGATGGATAAAGGTTGACATTGAAGAGTTCATGATCAAATGGGCGGTTTGTCAATAAGTCATAGTTGAACACCAAAAGCCAGCCAAACACTCCAACCTCTACCAATTGGAGAAAGGAAGTGGGAACACATCTCAATGGACTTCATCACGGGACTACCCAAGACCCGCAACAATCACGACATGATTTGGGTGATTGTGGATAGACTAACCAAATTAGCACACTTCATACCAACAAGGACTTCAATGAACATGGACTAGTTGGCGGTATTGTACGTGAAGGAGATCATCCGATTGCATGGAGTACCTATTACTATCGTTTCAAATTGTGGATCACAATTCATTACAAGATTTTGAGGGAGTTTGCACAAAGCTTTGGGAACACAACTCAATTTTAGCACTGCATTCTACCATCAAATCGACGGCCAAATGGAGAGAGTTAACCAAGTACTTGAAGACCTGCTCAGATCATGCATTCTTGACTTCAAGGGAGGTTGGGAAGACTACATGGAACTTGTGATGTTTTCTTACAAAAATAGCTACCAAACAAGCATCGGAATGGCACCATTCGAAGCATTGTACGAAAGGCTTTGCTGATCCTAGGATCAGAGTTAGTTGCTAAAACAATGGAGAAGATCATACTTATTAGAGAACGACTCGCTACTATTCAACACCGACAGAAAAAGTACGCTGACTTGAGAAGAAGGAAGCTGGAATTCCTAGTAGGAGACTGGGTTATCTCAAAGTTTCACCAACCAAGGGAGTATTCAGATTTGGGAAGAAGGGTAAGTTAGCACCCTGATTTATTGAACCATTCGAAATTGCATAAAGGATTGGAGAAGTGGCCTACAGATTGCAACTACCATCTAGCTTAGACTTAGTGCATGATGTATTCCATGTCGTACCATCCAGATCTAACAAGTGCGATTGATTGGCAAACAATCACAATCCTAGACAATGCAACATATGAAGAGGAACCTGTAGAGATTTTGGATCGAAATGAGCATGTCATAGCAGGAAGGTAATACCAAATGTGAAGGTTCTATGGAACAACCATAGAGCATCAGAAGCAACATGGGAACTTGAAGCCGACATGAGGGAGAAGTACCCACAACTCTTTGAATAAGGCAAGAGAATTTGGAGGGCGAAATTTTCTTAAGGAGGGTAGGATGTAATAACCCAAACAAAATAATAGGGTTAATGTGCAAATAACAGAAAATTAGGGGTTAATTTAAAATCTTAGTAACTGGTGTATTGTTTGACTTTTGACCGATTGTGATTGGTGGGTTGTACAATTAGGAAACTATGTTACGACACACACAATCATGGCTTCTAATGTTAACATGTGGCTAGGATCTTGTAGGAGATTCCACTCTCCATCAATGGCTCAGATTTAAAAACCAACAATTAGTAAATATTCTCAACAAACAAAGTTAGTAATAAAGCTTGGATTCTAAAACTAAAATAGAAACAAAACCAACTTAGCAAGAAACCAATATTGGCTGGGAAATTAATCTAAAGAATGAGATTTAAATAAACAATCAATGGTTGGGATTAAGAGTCCATAGTTAGTAATCCTAGAGCACCTAAGTGCCTATATAAACACAAGGCCTTGGGAGGTTGATTTATCACTTGAAGAAGAAAAAGAAGAAGAAGAAGAAGAGCAAGAGGTATAACTCTCTTCACCAATCTTCAAATCAAGGTAACTAATCAAGGATAACATTGTTTATAGGTTTAATAGGTGTTCAAAGTTTCTTTCTTTGTGTATGATGTATTTTAATGGCTTTTCACTTAGTTCTCTAAGTTTAATGGTAGGGTGTGAATTTCATTATGTTCAATGAAGTTTATTTATTGGGTTTTGTGCGAAATTCAAAGTTATGGGGTTACTTAACAAAGTTTAATGATTAAAGTTTTAGAGTAGACAAAAACAGGATAAACAGACCGAACCGTGACGTTCGGCGACCTCCTCGGTGCATCGAACAGTACGCCGAGCCTACCCAGAAACCCCTCAGCGACCCCTCAACTAGATGAAACCACGCCAAGCCCCATATTGAGATTTTTAGGCCCCTGATTTTGTCACTGAAGCCCACTCGGCGAGCCGAACAACACACCGAGTGTCACAGAGGATTTTTAAGGCTCCTGATTTGTTCACCGAGACCCTATTCGGCGTGCTGAAGAGCACGTCGAGCCTTACATTCTGACAAACCCAAAAAACATAGAAACCCAAATGAGACCCTCAGGAACAAGCCGTCGCAGGTACACTAAGACCCACTTGGCGACCCCTTGGCTCTCTGAAATTCACAATGTTGATCCGATTGCTATGAAATTTTGTTTACTAACCTCTTTTGATTTCATTAGACCAATTATGTTGTTATTTTTGCTCAAATATGCTTATTGCTTATACATACTTCTTTGTGGACCTATTGGCTATGTTTGATGGATATATGATATTTTGATATTCTTTATATTGTTTGCTTATTCATTATCCAGCATGCAAATTAGTCTTATTACACATTGTATAGATGATTTGTATGCTTGGTTAATGAGCATTTGCTCACTTGGACAACATTATGCTTCATGATCATGGATTATGTCTAAAAGCTACACCCTTTTTATATATGAATCCATACTTCTGGATTTTATGGCTATTAAAGAGATTATTATGATCTGGAAATCATAATAGGTGAGGAGACTGATATCTTCTGGAGTTGAGGGACAAGCTATCCCAATATACCTATTTTGGTTCTATGGACTATTAAAGAGAGATTCCCGTTGTTTATAGATATGTATGATTCCCTGAGGATAGTTTATATGTGTCAATCCTTGGATTATTTCCCTTGATAAAAAAACAAGTGGGGTAATTGTGCCCTCCAGGTCGATGCCCCTTAAAACTATGATGCGCACATTGAATATCTTATCTTTTAGAATGGTCTTGTATGAGGGTGGGGTGGGGTGGGGGGTGGGGGATGGCCCGGGAAGACATCTTGCTTGCTAAAGGAAGGATCAGTCTTGTGGGGACTTATATTATCAATATATCTTATGGTTTCCATTGTATCTTGGATTTATTTGCTAGATCACACTTGGTGATTTCATATGATAGGTGCACAACATGCATTCTTTAAATCTTGACCCCATGCATATTCAGCATATAATAATATACTTGCGTATTCACTTGTATCATATCTCTCACATCACACAACACATATTACCTATTTTACTGCTAATTCATCATATATCTCATTATTTATTGTTTACTGCTTATATGGATTACCATTGAAGAGTGGTACTCTCCCTACTTCAATTAAAAACGTTGTTAGACTTGTTTACTTATTGGCTAAGTGTAGCTTACGCTTTCAAGCAACCATATTTTCAGGAACTTTAGAGGAGGATGACTTGGACTACGGAGACCAAGCCATGGAACCATGTTTCGACGAGGCTACTGATTTTATTGAAGAAATTAATTAAAGCACATATTAGGGATTTTACCAGATTTTGTTTGATTGCATGCTAAGGATTATTATTGGCCATTGTTATTCTATATTTTACTTAGGAGTTTTATTGAGCATGAAACTAAAGGGTTTTGTTTTACTTTCCACTGCTATGTTATGTTTGTTTTGGATGTAATGACTTAAGTTTTGAATTATTTTAGTAATATATAATATCTCATTTTTATTTTCACTATTTGGCAATGTAACGACTACCACCCCCATTGTGGAATGGGGTGAGAGTCATATTTCAGATTTCTTAGGAACTCCTTTGAGATCTCTTAAGTTTGGGATGTGACACTATCACTAATCTATCCCTATTACATCAATTCTAATATATAAATAAAACAGAGCAATCAATAGCAAACAACATCTGTCCACGCAATCTATCTATTTACCTTAACCTGCAACATGAAAGGTTGCGTGAGCTTAGAATGCCCAGTAAGAAACAAACCAACAATCATTCTCATGGGACAACGTTAGTCCATGGAAAAATAACATTATGTAGCAATCATCATGGAAATCAAACAATCACATGCTATCACATCAGAACATAGTAGTATCATGGAATAACATGGAATAAGGGCATTATATACAGCACACTATCACGTCAACTCGTAGCATCATAACCATATACTATCACATCTACTATATCATGTCAATTCATAACCATATTATCCATGTAATCTCATATTTGACTATCGGCTTACAACAATCATTATAGCTTTACAATATCAACATGTCATACACTCCATGATACCAACAAGTCCATAAACATATACTCCACCATAACAAGAAGCTAATAATAGCAATAAGTCCACAACCATAATATCAGCAAGTTAATAACTGTAATATCAACAAGTCAGAAGCCCTACAATACTAACTATCCAACAGCCATAGCTTCACAACATCAATAGGTCAATAACCATAATATCAACAATATTAACAAGTCTAATGCTAGCAAGTTAACAAATCAATATCCATAATATCTAGAATATCCAAAAGGCAATATCCATACAATACCAACAAGTCAATACCATAAATTCCACAATATCATCAACAAACAATGAGATAATTGAATGCAATGCACATGCAATGAATGAATGCAAACCACACAAGAATGCTCAATTCAAGGATGCAATGCAATGATATGAAACTAATGCACTTCCTAACCCAGTGATAAGCAAGGGTTCCAAGTTACTTGGGCATCTATTTTACTATAGCTGGACGAGACTCACTTATCAAGAACTGTCAATTGCAAGGTATTCACTTTAATACAGCGGAATATTTACTTTATTAATCCTACATTGTACTGCGTGGTTCCGTAGGACTTTCAACCTACCCGGGCTTAATCCCCGTAGCTATTTCCAAAACCTTTCTTGGAATCTACACCCAAGGATGGTCTACCCCTAACAACAAATACCTTTTAGGGAATTCATACCCATTGACGGTTATCCTCAACAACAAATCAACGATTCAAAAAATAGCTGACTGGTTGCTCGGATGAGCTACCAAACAAACCAGTAGGATTATCGGCGATAATATCCTTCGAAAGATACTCGTGCGCCCATACACACAAGTAATCCCTAGGACACCATCATAAGCATCGTTTCCAATCAAACAATTGGATCTTCGGTGATAACACCCTTCTGAAGTTATCCGCGTGCCTATACAAACGAATAATCTTTAGGAAGCCATAACATGATTCATTTCTAATATACATGCCCAAACAATCATAATTATTCACATACTATTTATCTTACAAGTTCAACCAATTCAATCATATCACAAACAGTAGGATCTCCGGTGATAACACCCTTCAGAAGCTATCCGTGTGCCCATACACACAGATAATCCTTAGGATACAATAACATGAATCCTTTCCAAAGTATACATGCATAGCCAACCACAATCTTATTACACATGCACAATCCATTACAATCAATCGATCACAATCATGTTATTCATGTACAATCCATTACAATCATATCACATATGCACAATCACTCACAATCATAACACTCAAGCTCAATCAATAACAATGTATATCATTCTTAACACAATCAATCTTAACGAGGTCCAATCACATCATTCTATGGTTCATATCCAAGTTCCAAATCATCATATTAGGTGTGGCCATACAACCCCAAGTCACTAGGTCCAATCCCTAAAGCTCTGTCCACGGAAAATAGAACTAGGGGTTCATCGGTACCCTCCCCGGTGTACTGGTGGGTGCCGATGGCCCTATTTTAACTATAAAATGTTCCCTATCGGTACCCTCACCGGTGTACCGGTGGGTACCGACGGGGCCATCTGTGTGTGGGTGTAATGGCCCGAATCAATTAAGAAGTATTTAGTTATGTTTAAAACATTAAAATAAGATGAATTACCTGTTTGACCTTTAATTCGAGTTAAACCTACCATACGATTGCCACGATGTGAATTATTAGTGTGTATCATGCTTAGTACTATAGTAAGCCCTTGTATGGATAAAATTATTTATTTGTTTTAGTATTAGTGTATAGTGGGGATGAAGTGATTAGAAATAGAGGGTTTAGATTTAGTAGGGAAAAAGAAGGGCTAGGATTGAAGTGGTTAGAATAGAGTGAGGAGATGGTGCCATGTGGCATTGGGAGAATAGAAGGAGAGAGGAAAGGGAAAATAAGGGGCATTTGTGTCTTAAGAAAAGAAAAGGAGAGAGAGAGAGAGAGAGAGGTTGGAAAACAAAGGAAGGAAGAAAGGAGGATTCAAAAGGGAAAAAGGAGATTTGAGCTTGAAGAAAAAGTTGTAAGTCTTGAT
>JAUPMG010069568.1:0-13225 GCA_031762675.1 Pachysandra terminalis
AACAATTGTTGGTTCAAGGCGCAATACTTAGTGGGGTGCATGCCTTGCTCCACCCACCACCACCACCACCAACCCCCCACCAACCCCCCACCATCACCAACCCCCATCACCAACAGTTTGTGGTGGTTCCTTGCACAACCACCAGTGAATGTACTGCAAAGTTGGTTGTGTAAGGATGCACCACCCACTCTATAGGGACGCACCATTTACTCTGTAAGGATGCACTGCCCACTCTGTGCATGCCTTCCTACAATTTTGGTGGCTCCCCTCACACCTAAGGCTCCACCCTTGCACAACCACCACCTCCGCCTCCACCAACTCCACCACCACCTCCCACAACCCCCCTCCCCCCCCACCACCAGCCAACCACCACCAACCCCCACCACCAACAGTTTGTGGTGGTTCCTTGCACAACCACTAGTGAATGCATTGCAAAGTTGGTTGTGCATGGATGCACCACCCACTCTATAGGGACGCACCATTCACTCTGTAAGGATGCACCACCCACTCTATGCATGCCATGTTTCAATTTTGGTGCATCCCCTCATACCTAAGGCTCCACCCTTGCACAACCACCACCTCCACCAACTCCACCACCACCACCACCACCTCCATCTCCACCTCCACCACCTCCCATCACCACAACCCACCACCAACCACCACCAACAATTGTTGGTGCAAGGCACAACACTTAGTTGTGTGCATGCCTTGCTCAACCCACCACCACCACCACCAGCCAACCACCACCACCACCACCAACCCACACCACCAACAGTTTGTGGTGGTTCCTTGCACAACCACTAGTGAATGCATTGCAAATTTGGTTATGCAAGGATGCACCCACTCTGTAAGGATGTATCATGCCCTCTGTAAGGATGCACCACTTACTCTGTGCATGCCTTGTTCAATTTTGGTGCATCCCCTCACACCTGAGGCTCCACCTTTGCACAACCACCACCTCCACCAACTCCACCAACTCCACCACCTCCCATCACCACCCACCACCACCACCACCCACCACCACCAACGAGGCATACACACTTAGTGGTGTGCATGCCTTGCTGCCTCCCTGTACATTTATTTACATTCATTTACATACATAAGCTGATCTTCCAGCTGATGTCAAAGAAAAAAAAATCCCTGTACATTCATTTACATTAATTTACAAACATAAGCTGATCTTCCAGCTGATGTCAAAGAAAAAAAAATCCATGTACATTCATTTACATTTACAAACATAAGCTGATCTTCCAGTTGATGTCAAAGAAAAAAAAATCCCTGTACATTCAGTTACATTTATTCACAAACATATTTGATGTCACCAAAAACATCCCTGTACATTCATTTCTTATTTCATCATGTATCACACTTAACTCCATTTTCTTGTCTGCAATCTGTTTTAGGATTTCCATGGTGTGTGGAGAGAGCAGTTGTTGGACTTTAGGTTCGCTGACGGGAAAGAAAACTTCGGGTTTACTGAAAAAAAAACACAAATTAACCAATGTCAAAAAAATCAGAATAATTCAGTTCAGAACTAACTGGAACTGAATAATTCACCCGGGCTTACTTGGAGCTGTCAAAATAATACAATTTGCTTCTTTGATCTGAGATGTTCTTGGCATTTTTCCTGCTTTGAGATAGTTAAACTGAGATTCTTGTTTCAACTGAAACTAAAATGCATATTGATGTTCAAACTGAAGTGGTGAGGGTTGTTTCCTATCTCTACGCAATTAGGATTGGTTGAATTCAAAGCCACTTGATCCCTTCTAATGCAAATACCCAAGAGCCTCCCATGAATCTATATCTAATGACACAACCTTAACCTTATTCCCCTGTTTAATTCACTGGTTCCTCTGTTAGTTTGATCAGCTTTGTAATCTCTAGTGTTCATTCTGTAACTTGGCTTCTAGTTCCCCGACTTGGATTTTTCCCATAAATTGCTGTATGTTGAAATGGGAAAAGGAAATAGAAGGAAAGATCGAAAGAAAGAGAACCAAATCAAGAAATTTTCTCACAAGGTATGAGAACTGAAATAAAAAAAAAAATTACATGCACCAAAAGCCTCATGGATTTTGTTAAGTGGGGTATCTACGATTACTTCTTTGTGTTGTATGATCACTGTAATGGTGAGAAAAAACAGGTAAAAGCCAGAACTGCTGCTTCATTTCTTCAACTAGTAAAATCCAGAACTGATGCTTCATCTCTTCAATTGTTCTCCACTTTCTAAATTTCAAGAACTATATTACTGCAGAAGACAATCTTGGGTTCTCTAAAATTGAACTCTTTCTATACTCGAGAACCCAAGGATTCGAATCCATTTGTACAGTTGAGGCGCTCCATCTTCTCTGCACCCATGAGCTGTTTGCCTTCCGTATTGAAAAGTAAAAAAGACAGAAAAAATTAGCTTAAAGAAACTCACATTGAAAAGAATTAGCTTAGAGAAATTTAATAAAGACTCAATTTTCTACTTTTTAGAAGGAAGAAAGGCCAGAATGCTTTCACAAAAAGTGTTACTTTGCTTGCAATTTGAGAACCATGTTCGAAGGAATTTTCAGAGCACAAAACCTTTACAAATTCATCAAAGCAGAAGTATATAAACTCTTATTCAGAGTTTCAAATTCGAAGTGCTTCATACCAAAACACAAAAATCCATATCCCATGTTGAGCTTTCCACAACGGCAGCCATGATTGAATGAGAGAAAAAATAGGGATTTTAGAGAGAGACAGAGAGAAGAAGAGAGAACATGGATTTTAGTTCGCAAAGAGAGAGAGAGAGAGCAACCAACAACAATGGGCGACCAGGCGAGCTCGTATCTCTTGTCTCTGCTCTTTGGTGAAGTTTGTATTTGGCGGCATTCCAAAATTTTGAAATGGAAACGAGAGGAAAGAGCAAGGAAGAAAGGACATAACGTCCGTCCAATTTTTGGCTTTTGGTTAGACACGTTAGTTTGGATTGGCGTTAACCAAATTTTTGTTACAAATGTTTTCTCTTGGTGTGGGGTCCACCGCCACGCCTCGGCCTCAAGTTAGGTTAACAGGAAGGTTAGCAGAGGATCCGGCTCCCTTGCTGACACGTTACACACTTGGTCACAAATTTCTCAATCTCTACTTTCATCCATTTCCACCAATAGTTTCGTTGACGATCGTAATACATCTTCGTTCTGCCTGGGTGAATGGAGTAACGAGATCGGTGAGCTTCTTCTAGGATATCTCTTCTCAAATATTCGCCATGTGGCACATAGAGTCTCCCTTTGAATCTAACACTTCCATCCTCTTCCTTTGTCCAGTTTGTTCTCTTTGTATCCTTAGCCAAATCTTGCATCCACGATTCTTGCTCTTAAAGTTCGATGATGCTTGACTTCAGTGAGGGTTTAGTAAGAATATTACACAGCTTTACTCCAGGATCCACTCTACGAGCAACAAAATTAAAATCTGCTAAGGTCTCATAAAATTTCCACTCCTGAACAAGCATATGAGCCACTACACTTCTAGGTCTTCTACTAAGCACATTTGCCACAACGTTCGCCTTGCTCGGATGATACTGCAGTGAGAAGTTGTAGTCAATAACAAGTTCCATCCATCTCCTCTGCCTCATATTCAAGTCTTTCTGAAAGAACATATACTTCAGGCTCTTGTGATCGGAAAATACTTTGAAAGTTTCACCAACCAGATAATGCCTCCAAATCTTCAGTGCAAAAACAATAGCTGCAAGCTCCATATCATGGGTAGGGTAATTCCTCTTGTAAGTCTTCAGTTGTCTCGAGGCCTAAGCTACAACTTTATCTTCTTGCATCAACACACAACTCAGTCCAGATAAAGAAGTGTTCGTGTAATCCATGAAATCCACGCCGCTAACAAGAATAGTCAACACTGGTGCAGTAGTCAACTTCTCCTTGAGAGTCGAGAAAGCTGTCTGACAAGCATCGTCACAAATAAACTTTGCTTCTTTCCTTGTAAGCTTAGTCAACGGAGTCGCGATGCTTGAAAACCCTTCTATGAATCGTCTGTAATACCCTACTAGTCCAAGAAAACTACGTATCTCGGCAACATTCTTAGGCTATTTCCAACTCGATACTGTCTCAACCTTGCTCGGGTCCACAGTGATACCTTCCTAAGTCACCACATGACCTATGAGCTTCACTTCTTCTTTCCAGAACCACACTTAGAGAACTTGGCGTACAACTGATGATCTACCAAAGTCTGCAATATGATATTGAGATGACTTTCATGTTCTTCCTTGGTCTTTGAGTAGACTAGAATGTCGTCAACAAATACTACCATGAATTGGTCCAAGTAAGGTCTGAAGATCCTCTGCATCATGTCCATAAACGCTGTCGATGCATTAGTTAGTCCAAAAGGCATAACGATGAACTCAAAATGACCATACCTAGTCCGGAATGCCGTCTTCGGTATGTCCTCTTCCTTGATCAACAACTGATGATATCCGAATCGGAGATCAATCTTCGAGAAGTATGATGCCCCTTTCAACTGATCAAATAAGTCTTCAATGCGAGGTAGCGGGTATTTGTTCTTCACAGTAACTTGATTTAATCTGCGGTAGTCGATGCACAATCTGAAAGATTGATCAATCTTCTTAACAAATAGAATAGGTGCTCCCCAAGGCGATGTACTCGGTTGAATGAACTGTAAGGCTCTCCACATTTGATCATATGCCTTGTATGTGGATGAATAGAATTGAAAAATCTTCAAATATAAAATAAAATAAAACATTGTTAATTTGGCATAAAAAATGTGAAACGCAACAAAAAGGATGGGAATTTACCTTGTTGAATCTTTCGATAATGATGAACTGCGATAATAGAAACAAATAGGGATTCTACACACCGATAATAAACAAAGCAGGAAAAAAAGGAAAGATTGAGGTAGGCATTCAAGCAAATACCTTCAGATCAATATTGGAACGTGCAGCGAGGCAGTGACCGAATTCAGGGTATTTGTGAATGTTTTTCCATTTTTCGGTGCCGTGCTTGGCGACGCCGGCACGAAGGGTTTCTTTTTTCTCCTGTGTCCACTTCTACTTCGGATTCCCCATCGCTTTCTATCACTCTGACCCGCTCGCTGTTTATGTCAGCAATTAAACTTTATTGAGTCCCGAGAATTCTTGAGGTTTCTTGAGAGTTCACCCTTCGTTGGCAAGTCTTCAGTGATCTTGTTGGTCCACCGATGACCTTCAAAAATTCATAATTCTGTGTATTTTTCCAAAGTTTCCTCACATCTAATACATTCCACTCATCAATATTACAATAAATAGAAATTGAAAGCACATATTACAAAAATATTACACACAAAACCATGGAGTAAATCATGTGTTTAAGATATCATAATACTAAACCTACAACTCGCCATCAAATCTCCCTAGCATTGTTTCTACTCATATTAAAGGAAAGCAAACCATTCTGCAAACTGGCATAATAAAGATTTGGAGTGATTGTAGGCAAGGAATGTGGACTTCCTGATTTAGAATGATTATAGGCATTTATGGTGTAATTAGCAAGCAATCAGTTTTCATACCTAGAATAGATTTTCTTTACCTGTATAATACTCATGTACTACTTTACAAACGTAAGATACAAAATATGCAGAAAACGTCTCCTTCTTGTTTCTTCTCCATCTACCATTTTCAACATGGTATCAGAGCTCCGATCCTGGTGACTCTTGAAACCCAAATACCTTCCGCTAAAAACACAACACGATGGGAGAAAAAAAAACCACAGATACATCATTTGATATTTCAGATCCACTTATTTTACATCACTTGGATCACCCGGGAATTGTTTTGGTCTCCAAGCTACTTGAAGGGTACAATTACGGGCATTGGAGTTGTGGTATGCGCATCAGCCTTAGTGCAATGAATAAAATTGGTTTCATTAATGGAACCATTAAGACACCAGCAGCCAAGGATCCAAAGTTCCCAATTTGGCAACGATGCAATGACACGGTGCTGTCATGGATTCTGAATTCAATCCATCCAGACATAGCTGGCAGTGTTATCTCTGCTGAAACGACAGTCAAAGTTTGGAATGATCTTAAGGAGAGGTTTTTGCAGGGAAATGATTCCAGAATTTATCAGATTCGATAAGAAATTGTCGAACACCGACAGGGACAACAATCCATCTCTGCTTATTACACCAAGATGAAGATGCTTTGGGATGAATTGGCTTATATTACGAACCTCTATTCTGCAGCTATGGAGGATTGAAGAATCTTGCCGACCGAGAAGAGAAAGAAAGAGTCATGCAATTTCTTATGGGATTGAACGAATCCTACTCAACTGTTCGAGGATCAATTTTGATGATGAGTTCTTCCGGATACACGCAAGGCTCACGCTTTGAGACTTCAACAAGAAAGACAGGTTGATGTAGCCTCCCGACGTGTGACTAGCACTGGTCATCATGCAATGCAACTCGCTCATTTACAACAGGTGGGACAAGTCGCTCAAACAAGTCGACCTTCCGCGGCACAGGAAAACAACACTCCAAGAAAGCTACTAAAGTGCAATTATTGTGATCGAGATGGTCACCTTATTGATCGATGTTTTCACTTGCATGGATTTCCAGTTGGACAAAAATTTCATGGGAAGAACATGAAGCCGAAGGGAAAGAAACTAGCTGCACACAACACTCAAACCAACACAGTTGAACCAGCCAAAGGATCGACTACAGAGGGGACCACATTCACAACTGAGGAATACAATCAACGCATGACTCTACTTCGGAAAGGGAATGGTAATGATCAATCTTTTGCAAACATTGCAGGTATAATCACATCCACTTGTAATACTACTCAACATGGTTTTCATTCGGATTTATATTGGATTGTGGATAGTGGTGTGACCTATCACATATCCAAGTCATCAGCAACTCACAATAAATCTGATACTCAGTGATTTTTTGGAATTACCTGATGGTGGTCAAGCAGAGATTAAATCTACTGGGTCTATTCAATTATCACCAGATTTACTTCTCGAGGGGTTCCGCATGTTCCAAAATTTCGAGTTAACTTGTTATTAGTTAGCAAATTTACTCAATCATTGAGATGTAATGTGATATTTTATCTCGGTTTTTGTGTGGTGCAGGATGTGGTTACGAAGAAGACGATTGGCCTGGGCAAGAAACATAACGGGTTGTACTATCTCAATCCCAACCAGAATCCACACCTAGAAAACAATGTTAATCGTATCTCTAATCTTTGGCATCAACGATTAGAGCACCCATCTTTCGCACCTCTTCAGGCATTATCCAAGACCACTCCAGAAATAATTTTTGATTCTCCGCATGTTTGTGACATTTGTCCACTAGCCAAACAAACACGTTTAATTTTGATGTAGTTCAATTTCATCAGTTGCACCTTTTGATTTACTTCATTGTGACATTTGGGGACCTCACAGAATTAATTCTCACTTTGGGGCTCGCTACCTTTTAACTATTGTAGATGATTTTTCTTGTTTTATATGGATTCACCTTATGAGTTTTAAGTCTGAGACACAATCATTGTTGAAATTCTTTTTCTCTTGGGTTAAAACTCAATTTCATTGTGATATTAAAGATCTTCGTGCTGATAATGGGAGTGAATTCACATCCATGCGTTCCTTTTTTAATGTAATAGGACTGTTTTTCAACATTCTTGCACTCACACACATCAACAAAATGGGGTTGTGGAGCGCAAACATCGTCACCTCTTAAATGTGGAATGTGCTCTTCGATTTCAAGCAAATTTACCTTTAAAATTTTGGGAAAAAAGTGTCCAAACAGCTTGTTACCTTATAAATCGCCTACCTGCATCCTTATTGTCTCACAAGTCACCATATGAAACTTGCATGGTAGGTCACCCAATTACTCTCACATACGAGTTTTTGGATGTTTATGCTATGCAACCAACCTCACACCCACTCACAAATTTGATATGCGTGCTCTTCAGTGCGTAATTGTTGGCTATCCTCTTGGTCAAAAGGGATGTCAGGTCTATGACCTTGATACAAAGAAGTTTTTGTCCTCCCAGGATGTTGTTTTTCATGAACACACATTTCTATGTTCTACCTCACCACCAGAAAATCAATATGATTACCCTGTTTTGCCCATGCCTCTTGATGGCATCACACCATCTCTTCATGATATTTCCCAACCGACATCACCAGTCACAGCCGCAATTCCTCGAGTCACGACCAAACCTTTTGACACTCCATTATCTTCCCAAATTGAATTCCCCCCTTCCACGGACATTCCCGTTACCTTAGAACCTACACCAATTCCGCCACAAAATCAACCTCCTCTTTGTCGCTCTAGTCGACCCACAAGGGCCCCTGCTCATCTCCAAGATTACAAGTCAACCGTGCTTTGTTGCTTGACCCAAGTGTCAACACTTCTTCCACGTCGGGTACTTGGTACCCCCTCACTCGGTATGTTTCTTACTCTAACTTTTCTCCTGCCAATCATAAATTTGTACACAATATTTCTCATCTGGTAGAACCAGTTTCTTTTGAGCATGCCAGTCGTGATCTGAAGTGGGTTGAAGCCATGCAGGCAGAACTTCGCGCTCTTGAGGATAACAATACGTGGACCATGGTTTCACTTCCTTCTGGTCGTAATCCCATTGGCTGTAAATGGGTGTTCAAGATTAAATATCACTCCGATGGTACCGTCGAGCGCTATAAATCCCGACTTGTTGCAAAGGGCTTTACACATCGTGAGGGCATCGACTACAAAGAAACCTTTGCCCCAGTTGCCAAACTCATCACTGTGCATTGCCTCTTGACTTTTGTTGTTGTCCGTAATTGGAGTCTCCATCAAATGGACCTCCAAAATGTTTTTCTCTATGGGGAACTCACTAAGGAAGTTTGTCTGCACCCGCCACCAGGTTCTCGTCGATAAGGGGAGAGAGTTGTATGTCGACTCAATAAATCTTTACATAGCCTCAAGCAAGCCTCCCAAAGTTGGTTTCATAAGTTCTCTTCTGCAATCCAAAATGTTGGCTTCAAACAGTGGAGGGCAGACTATTCTCTATTCACCAAGGTTCAAGATAAATCTTTTACTGCCATATTACTCTATGTCGACGACATGATTATCACAAGGAACAATGAAGAGGCGATTAGTGATCTCAAGAAGTTCCTAAGCATTTATTTTCTGATTCAGGACCTTGGACCTTGAAGTATTTTCTTGGAGTATAAGTTGCTCGCTTCAAGGATGGAATTTCCATTTGTCAATGGAAATATACATTGGATATATTAGAAGAAGCTGGTTTGCTTGGTGTGAGGCTTCCAAGTTCCCAATGGAACAAAATTTGAAACTGACCCCAACCGATGGTGTTCTTCTCGAGGACCCGACTCATTATCGCAGGTTAGTTGGAAAGTTAATCTATCTTACCATCACGAGACTAGAAATCACATATTCCTTCTATACTCTTAGTCAGTTTATGCAGCAACCAAGAAGGCCACACCTGGATGCTATACTTCGTCTCCTTCGTTATCTAAAAGAGGCACCATGCCAAGGACTATTCTTCCCGTCACATGGTTAGTTGAAATTAGTCGGATATTGTGACTCAGATTGGGCCGGGCAACTACATGACGGTCAGTCATGGGGTACTGTTTATTTCTTGGCAAAGCACTTGTGTCTTGGAAAAGCAAGAAGCAAACAACAGTGTCCAGATCTTCAGCAAAAGCCGAATATAGGTCTATGGCAGCAGTCACCTGTGAACTCACTTGGCTAAGGTACTTGCTACGAGATTTACATGTTGATTACCATGAACCTACAAGGTTGTTTTGTGCTAATCAAGCAACCATATACATTGCAGTGAATCTGCTATACCACGAATGCACTAAACACAATGAGTTGGATTGCCACAAGATTCGTGAACGAATTCAGAATGGGGAGATTGAAACAACCTATGTGCAAACAGGGAAACAAGTTGTCGACATATTCACAAAACCATTGGGGGCAAGTCACTTTTCAAACACATCTTAGCAAGTTGGGACTTCTTGACATTCACACTCCAACTTGAGGGGGAGTATTAAAGGAAAGCAAATCATCCTGCAAACTGGCATAATAGAGATTTGGAGTGATTGTAGGCAAGGAATATGGACTTCCTAATTTAGAATGATTATAGGCATTTATGGTGTAATTAGCAAGCAATCAGTTTTCATACCTAGAATAGATTTTCTTTACCTATATAAAGCTCATGTACTACTGTACAAACGTAACATACAAAATATACAGATAATTTCTCCATCTTGTTTCTTCTCCATCTACCATTTTCAACACCTTATGAACATGATTCAGTACACATTTAAACATTATATTGATATGGTTCACCCGAACATAGCAAAAGATAAAAAAGAAAAACACATATGAACATGGATTTATGAATATCTAAACACTGGAATCCTCTTACCTCTTAGTTTTTCCCAAGATTAAACATCAAAGAAATCTAAGAATAGCAAAACACTCCCCCACCAAGGTCCTTTTTCATCCCTAGGTCTTCTTCCTCTTCTTCTCTGCAAACCAAGGTTACAGCCATCACACACTCTCTCCCCAAATCTCTTCATTTCGTTGGAAAGAAGACAAGAGGGGAGGTGTTTAGGGTGTTAACCCACTATCCCACTCTCTCACATGTAGGTTGGGCCACTTGGGCCCCAACTACCAGCTTCGGCTCATGGGTCCATGCTTGTCGTGGCTCATGTGGTTTATCAAAAAATAATAAAACCTACACATTTGATCACAAAGGCTAGCAAGATTAAACTCTAATCGTCGAATGGAGTCGTGGAGGCAGTAATGCATACAAGAAGCTTTAATATCCAAGGATTCAAAGTTTGAGGTGTAGATTTGGTTAGAAAGTTATTTATTTTTTTTTAACTCTAAATTTTTATCTTAATGGGACTCACAGATGAAGATTAAATAGATTTTTTAAATAAAAAATAAATTTTTAGAAGATTGGCTAGAAAGTTGCTTTTATTTATTTTTTTTTAAAACTAAATTTTTATTTTCATAGGACCCACAAATAAAAATTAAAAATATTTTTTTTAATTAAAAAATAAATTTCTAAAAGTTGATTGGTTGAAAAGTTTTTTTTTTTTTTTAATTCTAAATTCTAAGAATTGAGTATTAAGGGTGGGAAAACTTGAGAGACCTCCTCCCTTAAAATCGTTTTCTTTTATATATATATATATTTAATAAAATAATATATTCACTTAAATCAATATTAATTGAACTAGGTTTAAATTCTAATTGTGTATGTTTATAATAAATTTATAGTAAACTGTCAAAATAATTAAGCAAATATAGTGCTTGAAGTAATTTATATTTTCCTTTTTTAATACTTTTAACATGTTTTTAACATTTATTTTAACCGAAATAACTAAACTTTTCAATTGCCAAAATAAGAAATATTTCACTTGAAAAAATTTGTGAAAGTACAAAACAATACTCAGGCTTTCTTAAATTCTTTTTGTTTTGATTTTCTTAATAATTTATAACATATATACATACGTGTAATATATATAAGGCGAAAGGCTTTCTCTATTGTCACTCCAAACCGTCCATTTAACATTGTTCTGCCACAATAACTTTCGTTGGATTTTTTTTTTTGATAAAGTGGACCCTATGATGGATGAATCATGTAGTTTTATATCTATTTTAATTATTTTTATTGCACTAACGCTTTTTAGTACCCTTCATTTTATGATTATAGCCAGACTTGATTTTAGTAATTTATGTCAAATTGTTTAGGTTTCACCAACCTCGCTCCACAATTTCTCAACTTGTTAGTAAATGGGTTAAACTTGACCCAACACGTTTAAGCCCAAACCCGTTTACAACCGGTCCAAACTCAATTTGTGGCTAGCTTTAAAAAATCATGTTCAATAAATATTTATTAAAAATTAATAAACTAAATGTGGTTATATTTTACCCTAATTTAAAATTAAAATTTTGAAAACTAATTAATTAAAAATAAACCAGTTAGGTGGGTTCAACCTCTTTATTAACGGGTTCAGTTCGGCTCCACAATTTCCCAACTCATTAGTAAATGCGGTCAAACCCAACCCAACCGATTTAAACTCAAACCTGTTTACAACCTGCTCGAGCCTGAGCCCAACCTATTCCCAACTCTACATATTTCCAATGATTTTATTATAGAAAAGATAAGATTTTAGTGAATAGAGTTGTAATATCCTCAAATCACTCCTAATTATTAGTGAGTATAGTCATTTTAAAAAGGTGAAGAAACATTTAAAATGATTATGAGTAAGATTTCCACTGCAATAGCAATTTACATGCGCAAATTGCCCTTGCAAATGGCAATTAGTAAACATGGGTGCACCCATCACACTAAAACGATGAATTTTAACTCTTCACCTATTAGTTCACTTCGGATGAGGATGAACACAAATAACCTGGAGGGCAAAATTATAATTTTTCCTTCATAAAGCAATTTAGGTTTAGGCAAAATTATAATTTTGCCCTCGAGGTTATTTGTGCTCACAGAAGATTCTCACTCATTCAGTGAACGGTGCACCTCAGCCATGTTGGAGTCAACCACTGTGTCTGGCCTACAATTCTCCTTGGTGGTCATGATTCCCCAAGACAAATAGGTTAGTCTAGGTGTGTACGTGAGCAGGCATGGTGTAGATGATCGATACAGAAGAAAAAAAAGGATTCTGATTACGAGATTATCCCAAATAATCCATCCAATGGAGTGATGATGTGGCTAAATCAGGAGTGCCCACATGACACGGGACTCTCTAGATAGGCCACATGGAAGTACCTGAGAACACATAAGCAAAATTAAGACACGTGTATTAGATTTTGTCACATGTAATAGAAGTTCTCAAATTTTTTACTACTTTCCAAATCCTGTACAAGAAAGGCACAAGATTTAGGAAATGCTTCTGTGCCAAGTGACAAATTGTCATGACCCAAACCAGTTTAAATCTGTAGATCCATAACCGGATCAGATTGCGACACTCACCCCATATTGCTATGGGAGTGGCAAGCAATATATGAACATAAGCGGGAGTATAATACGCAGTTCTAATAAAATATAATATTAATAATAACAATGTCCTTAACTTACAAATTCCGAAAATTAAACTAACTAATCTATATCAATTATCTTCTAAAATTCTATTTTTAGATTCTCATTCCCAAAGCTCTCTTTAATGATCTATCTTCCTTTAATAACCTGAAAAACAACAATGTAATATCCGTAAGCCAAA
>JAUPMG010069579.1:0-13224 GCA_031762675.1 Pachysandra terminalis
CAACCACATGGTCCCACCATGCCAAGCAAACATTGCATAGTCCCACTATACAATACAACCACATGGTCCCACCATGCTACGACCAGGAACCACATGGTCCCACCATGCCAAACAAATACTGCCCAAGCACAAGCACAACACAAGTACAAACAATTCAACATATAGAGATACACAAACAATCCCTTCAATCAAACTTGTGCAATGATCAATGCAACGTGGTATGATGCAATTATGAAATGAGGATGATGTTTAATGCAATGCGGGGTAATTAGGCCTAGCCCAATCACATTCTCAATCAATCTCACGACCATTCAACCCGTTCTTTAAGGGTAGAATGCATCATTCCATTCTTTAAGGGACTTACACCCACGGTAGAATGCACCATTCCTTTACCATTATTCTTTAAGGGTCTCACGGTAAAATACACCAGTAAACCAAACCATTCCTTAAGGGACTTTCACCCATGGTGGAAACACACCATTACACAGTACCATTCCTTAAGGGATTTTCACCCACGGTGGAAATACATCATTACACAAAACATGGTCAATCCCATTGACTATCAGTGGATGCTCCCAGCACTACTCTCAACCATATAATCAGTACCTAGTCAATCCCATTGACTACCAGTGGATACTCCCAGCACCACTCAAAAGCCATACAGTGGATGCTCCCAGCGTCACTCATAACATAATTTATACATCGCAATCACTCAATCACAAACAACATTCATAAATGTGGATACTCACAGTACCCTCATACAACATACAAGCCATCATCATCATAGTCAAACAGTGGATGCCATAAGCTCCACTCAAACCAAGCAAATTCCTATGCAAGAATTTCTATTCATTCTGATCATACCTAGTGGTCCTATAATCATATCCAATTCGTTAGAGTCAATATCACCCTATGTTCCATCCAAAACAGCCCTATAGTCCTGAATTTAAGACCTTCATCTATACTTTTCAATATTCGACCAAATATACTCCTTTTACACAATAACCAACTACATAGGCATGTGTATAACTCATCTAGGGATCTTCCCTCAAATTTTGATCCCATTCGGAGCTTGGCAGATCCTTGATATCTACCGAGGGTCCTACCGAAAGTTTCGGTAGCTCATCAACCGAGGCTTGGTAGAAGTTCCCGAGAGCTTGTTTTCTCTGGGTTTTTCGGTAGATGACTCAATACCTACCGAGACTCCTACCGAACGCCTATTTCAACCCAGATCTGGGTTTTTCTCATAGGGCTTAGTGCCCAAGACTCCTACATGTTTCTAAGGTCATAAACCTCCATTTTCACTCTCTAAATAATGTACGTATGATCACTACTTCGTATACATAAAAACTCAGTTTATACTACAGATCTAAACCATCAAATCAACCAACATAATGATACAATTCTCAGAATTTACATATGAACCATATGAACAAATAAGAACACTAAAATACAACAAACACAAGTTTTAGCATGTTAATCAACCAACAATCATCATGGAGTTCATTCACTCTAGTTTTACTAGGCTTCTAGCCTAACATGCTTCACATTCATAGATCATGCATCAAGCCTATGACTATAGCATTGAAATGATGCATAAAAATAACTATCGTAAGATCGAAGGAATCCCTACCTTATCTTCTTCTTCTTTCTTTTCAGCTTTTCTAGCCTTCTTCTTCCTACAGTACTGTATTCTCTTCTTTTCCTCTCTTTCTTATTTTTCTTTCTTCTTTCTTGGTCTCCTCATTCTCTCTTCTTCTGCAGAAACTAAACCTGAACTCTCCCTTCTCTTCCTCTACTTTGGACGTCCAACTCAGAGAGAATCATTTCTCTCTCCCCTTCCTAGCTTCTTGTATTCTAATCTCTTTGAACTCTATCTGTTAGATTATCTATAATTTAAATTTGAATTATTTGAATTTCAAATGAAAGAATCAATCGTGTGATTGTTTATGTTAATTATTCCTTAATTTACCTTATTGTTACTTTTAATTACTTGTTTAAGTCCCATTGAACCTCTTATTGAGTTTTGACCCCAATTCAATTACTCATGTGTTAATATCTGCTTAAATTTGAAGTCCAGCCCATACAGTTAAATTTTTAGTTAACTAGATGATTGTCCAATTCTTTTTGCCTAATTCTCAATTAGTCCAATTCTACATTGTATCTTTCATAACATTTCTGGTGCATACTGTTAGATCTGGGTCACTACAAGAACAGCGAGTGAAGGATCATCTTCCGAGACTAGGGTTGATGTCGACCCTAAGTTGGCTGGAGTTTATTAGATCCTTGGAGACATAGCAGCTCTCCAAAGGGATCAGATGGAGAGACAGGCTAGTGCCGAGCAAAGTAGAGCGATAGGGACACCTGTTGTGTGGTTGGAGAAGTTCAAGAAACTTACTCCACCAGTATTTGAAGGTTTAGATGAACCACTCCAGGCTCAGAATTGGTTGTTAGACATAGAAAAAAAATTAGGACCATGGGATGTCCTGATGACCAGAGAGTGTCTTTGGCTACCTTTCTACTGGAGGGTAAGGCACTCCATTGGTTGGACATGGTGGAGAGGAACATAGAGGCCAGGATGACTTGGGAAACCTTTAGGAGTCATTTTCTAGAGCCTTATCTTCCTAGTAGTTATAGGAGGCAGTTGGCATCAGAATTTATGAAGAATTTATGAAGTTAGAGAAAGGTCGGCTAACTGTGGCACAGTATGTGGCTCAATTTGCAATGATGTCTAGGTTTGCACCCCACATCATCGCAGATGAGGCTGACAAAGCTGCCAAGTTTGAGGAAGGCTTGCGACCATCAATTAGGAAGAGGGTGGTACCCCAAAGGTATAAGAAGTACTCAGACGTGTTAGAATGTGCTAGAATGGTGGAAAGGGATAATGTGAGGTATCTGCAAGAACAAGACAAGAAGATGAGTAACCGAGATAGGGAGAAGACTCATAGATCAAGGGAGAGAGATGGAGAACAGAGCGCAGATAAGAGGCAGAGAATAGTAGAGAAGTCGGTACCAGTTGACACTACGGGTAGTGCGGTGGTACCACCTCAGCCACGCCCACCACCCAAGTGTTACATTTGTGGGAAGATGGGACACATTTAGAGGTTTTGTAGATAGCCTAGGCGGCAAGAGGAACAACCGGTAGCAACATCTTGACCAAACCAACATAGGAAGGTCAATGTTTTGCTTAGGGAGACAAATGAGTGTAGTGACAGGGTGACGAAGGCGGTAATCGAAGGTGTTATATGCGCACACTTGTTTGATTGATTTACCTTTTGTTGTATGACTTAACATGATATATATTGTTTTGTATGTGAGCATATGTTACATTGCATGACTAAAGCATAACAGACTATAGGATCGAATATTCTAGAAAATCTAACATTGCTTAATTTTGGTGACTAAATTTCTTTGAGGGAAGAATGTAGTGACCCTAAACCAGAATTAAGGATCAAATTGTATTTAAAAGATAGTTGGGGTGTGTACTGAAATTTCTTAAACTTAAATTGGGTTGGACTTTGAGTTGGACGTGTGGAACACTAATTGAAAACGTTAAGGGCTTAGTAACTCAACTAATTTACTAAAGTAATGGGCTAATGGGCTAATGGGATAGAGGTTGGGCTAGTAGAAATCGTATAGACCATAAACCTAGTAGGGATTAACTTTAAATTAGTTCTAGAAGGTTTCTAATTAGGAGGAAGGTTAAGTTGGTAATTACAATAGGAGTTGGGATTAGCATTAGGAGGGAGTTACTAATTGGAATTTGAGTGGGATAAGTAAGGTGCGTTAGAATTGGTAAAGGAGACGGATTTGTGGGATTTAGAAGGAGGAGGTTTGAGTTGTTGTTATAAGGAGGCTTGGTGTAGGAATAGTCCATAGAAAGAAAGAAATAATAGTAGTTTTTGTCTGAGAGAGAGAGAGAGAGAGAGAGAGAGAGAGAGAGAGACAACTGTGGCTAGGTTTGAGTTTGAAGAGGAAGAAGAAGTAGAAGGAATAACACGTTAGGATCTTCACCAAAACAAGCATAACATGTAAGTTGTAATTTCTGTATAATTCTCTTGGATTTCAGATGTCATTAGTGTAATATTATGTTTAATATCTATGTTATGAAGTATGAATACAATAAGCTTGTTTTGATGCTAATATAGGTTGTTTGAATCATGTAAGTTGATTATTTATTTGATATTTTGATTTGGTTTAGTTTGGAATTTGATTTCATGATGAGTGTTAGTTGAAAGCTTTGATTAAAAAATGACTAAAAATAAAAAAATCGTGAAGTTTTCTGGTTTCTGGGCAATCCGACAAGCTACCAGTGTGCCGGTTTACCTACCAGTGAACCCAGGGGACATACGGCAGGTAACCGGTGTTTCGGTTATCCTACCAGATACTCCAGATGTGTGTGGCAGCACTGATTACGCTACCGGTGGCCAACCGGCGTACCGGTGAGCCTTGGTGACCCTGTGTGTTTCTTTGTGACCTTCTGCCTAGGCTGTCGGTGGCAACCGGTGTGCCAGTTAGCCTACCGGTGAGCCCTGGTTTGGCCTGGTCAATTTGTATGTGTAAGATTAATTGTTTTATTGTTACTGTTTGACCTTTTATTGGACTTATGATATGATTGGTGGTCTTATAATATGATTATTGGCTGATATGATTGAGTAATTAATTATGTGTATTTTACCATAAGCTATTCATAATATGATTTGATTTGAATACCATGATTTATATACTTGCTCATATACTCAATTGTTGATTATATCACATGTATGTTGGAAACGAAGCTTGTGATGGTGTCCTAAGGATTATTCATGTGTATGGGTGCACGGATAGCTTCCGAAGGATATCATCACCGGCAATCCTACTTGTTTGTTGGATGGTTGAGTCCAGTCAACTGAGCATCAACAGATTGGGAATATGGAACTTGTTGGTGTGGGAAATCATCTTTATAACAGACCGCCCTGGGTTAAATCCCTAAATGTACGTGGGTAACTGTAACGATCCGGACCAAGTTAGGTAATTAACGAATGAACCTTAATTAATTGGTTAATTACGTATTGGGCTTATATGTAATGATCATGGCTGAATTGGACTAATTACTAATTTTGAAAAATAATTGGTTAAAGTATGTAATTAAGTAAACTTTAAATCCAATTAGACTGGACCTTAATTAGAAACAGACCTAGACCTAAAACCCAACATAAGATCCAATTAGAACCAGATAATCAAGTAAATTAAAACAAGCAAAAAGGTTAGAACAGGAAACCAGGATTGACATGGACGATTCTCCCATTCATGAGGGTTCAGATTTAAAAGTTTAAATTTGAATTAAGAGAAGATAATTTGAGGCTTTCCTTCTAAATCGAAACTCCTCCAAAATAGGAAGGGAAAAGAACGAAACTGTCTCTTCTTACTCCACACGCCCAAAAGAGAAAGAAAGAGAAGGAGAAAAAGGAGAAAAAGGAGAAAACCCCCATTGTTTCACACATCCAAGGAGAGAGTGAGAGAAGAAGAAGAGAATCTAAAAAGAGAGGAAAACTAGAAACTCAAGGAGAAAGATGAGGAGACCAAGAGGAAAGGAGGAAAAACTAAAGAGAGTAGAGAAGAAGAGGATAGCGTACTGTAGAAGGAAGAGAACAAAAAGGGCAAAGAAAGAAAAGAAATAAGAAGAAGAAAAAGATGAAGGATACGTAATATTTGATGAAAGTGAAGGAGAAGAAGGTGAGGAGAAGCAGGAAGGAAGAACTCTAGTAAAGTAGCACCTGAAGAGGCAAGCGAAACTAGACGAGGAGAGGGATTACTACTACTAGGATGAGAAGGTAGGGATCCTCCATTGATCTTACAGTAGTTATGTTCATAGGGTTATTACAACGCTATAGATATCGTGTTAGGATGATGTGCTTGATTCGATGTCGGATTTCATAAACATGATCTTATTGATTCTCGGATTTTGTTTCAATTCCTATTATGATAATATGCACATGATTTATGTATTAATTTGACCATCATGATTTGATTTATTCGGTGAACTAATATGCATGAAAATCCTGATATTAGAACTGATTAACAAAAAATTCCATATTTGATTATTGGTGTGATTTGATGGGATATGATGATCCAATGTAAACTTGTTATAGATTTTGGTTTGATTGGATTAATATATTGATAAACATGTTAGTTGTATCACGTTTGAAATCTTAGATGCATGAGAAACCAAGGATTAACCAAGATCATAGTCCAATTAGTATTGAAATTTTAGGTGGTCAGAAGAAAATCGAATGTTAAGGTTAGAGTATTTTAATCAATTAATTAATGGGAGATTTTAATACCGAAAGGTTTGGAATCAGGTGCACTTTGATGAGGAACCAAAAACCCTGCAAAACCTCAAAAACTGGGCCAAAATTCAATTCAGTAGATCCCTTGGTAGATACCAATCGATCTGCCGAGAGAGCCCAAACTCCCTGGACATTGTACCGAGCCTCGGCACATGCCGAGCAACATACCGAGACCCTCGGTAGGAGTCTCGGTCCATGCCAAGAGCATCTACCGAGAGGCTGAAATTCTCGGGACAATCTACCGAGTCTCGGCAGATGCCGAGACACATACTGAGCTTCCTCAGTAGGACCCTCGGTAGATACCGAGCGCCAATTGAGGTGAAAATTTAGAGAAATCTCCCTAAGGTGATTTAGAACACGTGGGTATGCTTGGTTTGTATGCGAAACACTTGTATAGGATTTTTTGCAACCATTTTCTTGAAATGTCTAGTTTGGCAGCTCAATGGGTAGTCTATAGGATGACCTGATTTGTGATTTTTATATGATATTGTGTTGACTTCTAGGATTTCAAATCCTAATTTGAAATGTGTGTGAGGGTATGTGGGACATCCCTGTTGTGTGGTGATCCTATGGCTAGGCCATAAGGACTGTGATTGGTGTGAGTGGTACCAAGGGTATCCACTGTAATCAATGGGATTGGCTGACTTGTTTGATGTATGAACGTGCGGTATGTGATGCTAGGAGCATCTTCAGGTCAATGGGATTGATCTGGTGTTGTGTGCATGATTGATTGTGTATGACAGGTGAATTTATCCGTGGGTGTAAGTCCCTAAAGTTGAATGGGTCGTAACTGGTGGACTTCCAGCCCTGGGTGCAAGTCCCAAGAATGAAGAGAGCATATGGTGGTTTCTAGCTCGGGGTGAAAGGCCCTAAAATGTGATGGCCAATACTGGTGGGTTCCAACCTTGGGTGAAAGTCCCTAGAATTGGATGGTCGCAACAGGAGCATTCTTCCATGGGTGCAAGTCCCTAAAGAATGATTGATTGTTTGATCATTGCATAAGCATCATTCGCATTCATAATCATCATTTCATCTCATCACTCATCATTATACTTTGCACTTGCTTGTCGTGTTTGGATGTGTGATCTTTCCATTAATTGTGAATGTTTGTGAGTATTTCTGGAAGTGAATGTTTGTGTGATTTGTGAGGGAAGCATGGTTGGACCATGTGGACTGGCCGTATGGAATGGTGTCTTCTACCCTGGGTGCAAGTCCCTAGAAGAATGAATTATTCGATGGCATGGTGAGACCATGTGTTGTGTGTTATATGATTATATCATGTGTGTGATGCTTGAGACATGGTGGGACCATGTTGTATAATTATTGGGCATAATGAGACTATGTGATTTAACTGTTGTGCATGATGGGATCATGTAGTTTATGTTTAAAGCATAGTGGGACTATGTAGGATGATTGTTTGTGATTAATGGGATCAAGAGACATTATGATTTATCATGGTGGGACCATGTGAGTGATTACTATGATATGTATAGTTTTGTGTATGCTTGATAATCTTGATGTGATATGATGGAATTACACTGTTATTTGAAATACATTTCTGATATAGTAATTTAGTATGATACAAAGCATGCTAAACAATGTCAATGTGATATTACTTGTTGAATGTAACTGCATGAATTAATTGTTTTGTCATAAATTTATGGAAATAATTACCGTAATTTCTTTGGATTTCTCTACTAGACTTTGCTCATCCTTATATTCTTACAAGTGAATGGTTCGAATAAGATGGACTTGGTGAGATGCAAATTTTAGTTGTGGTTGCACGAACGATGTTTAGAAACCTTGAGACATTGAAATTTCATTGTTTATTGGTTTGACCCTTTGAGGGCATGAATTGTAATAGACTAGTTGAATTGATTTTTGATTAGTCCGACTTAGCTAATATGAGTTCGGTTATGTTTTTGGTTTAAATTTATCAAGACTTCCGCTGAATTATTATGTCATTACTCTGATAACCATGTGAGGGATATGATTAGTTAAGTGCATCCACGGCATCGGATCCGAAGGTTATTCCTCAAAAATCCTCAAGATTCTATATCTCGGATTTGGGTGTGACAGTAACTGTCCTCTAGAAGACATCCCTGGGTGTTAATCCCTAAATGTACGAAATAGCTTCAGGAATTGAGCCCGGTAGGTTGCCAATCCTACAAAACCACGTTGTACACATGGGATAATTGAATGTGGAGACATGTTGACCGTAAGGTCATGGACGGAGTTGTTGGTGGAGATTTGTGGACCAGCTGATCACTGGATAGTGGTGTAATAACCCAACCAAGATATAGGACCAATCTGTAATTCTTAAAAGTATAGGTGCTAGGGTGTAATTAATATAGGTATTAATTTGTAATTAATTAAAATATAGGGATTAATTTAAAATTTTAGTAAGTTAGTTACATGTTTGACTTTGACTGTTTGTGATTGGTGGGCCTCACTATAGGAAACTAAAGTGCTTCACACACAATTATAACTCTTTAAGTTATAATGTGTGGCTAGGATCTTGTAGGAACTTTAATCTTAATCTAAGGGCTGGTATTTAATCTAGATTAATTATAACTTAAGTAGGCCTTCAATTAAATAAGATAATTGCTATATTAATCCTAGACTAATTAAAAACCATATTAGATAATAATTAAAGTCTAATATAACTAGGATAAATGGGAGTTATAACCTAATTAGGATTCTACATTATTATATAATTAAAAACAAGTTTAAATAAGGCTAGGATAATGATCAAGGGCTGACCTTTTGTAGGAACATCCAATCTACATTAAACGGCTAGGATTAATTAAAATATTAAGAACTAATCCTAAACCAATAGGGAACTAAACTAGATAACGTAATCCAATTAAGATTAGAACACTAAGAAATCAATGGTTAGGATTTCGTAGGAACAATTAGACTAATCTAATGGTTAGGATTAAAAGTAAGAGACTTAAGATCTGATTAGGATTAAAATTAGATATAACCAATCATTAGTTTATCTAGAACTAGGACACTTTAGTCTAAAGGTTGTAAATAAACTAATCTAAACTAAGGGCTACAAATTAAAACATAATCCAATTAAAATTACAACTCCTAGACTAAGCTAGACATTATAGGAAAATTTTATAACACTAGGGGGACGTGTGAATCATTATTCCAAAGAGAGAGGGAGAGAGATGTCGAATTGCTGGAGCCAGAATTCGAAGCTAAGGAAGAAGATCAAGTTCAGAACTTGAACTAAGAAGAGGAAGAAGAAGAACTAAAAAGCAAGCCAAGGTAAGTAATTCAATTACTCTTTATTTTTTATTTGAATCTAGGTGTCTAGGTCATATTCAACGAGTATGACATAACACAACCTTAAAATCTCTGTCTTCTATACTTTTCTACATAAGAACTAAACTAGAAAATTATACAAATCTGAACTATCAATTACTGGAACTATGTATATATTATATCTAATTTATTTTATATTTTTATAAGATTCCTCTTTTCGTTAGGATCCCATCAAAACAAGTTTTAGGTGATTCCGATAAGTATACACAAAGTTATGACCAAAATACCGAATGTACGCTAAATCTTGAAAACCCAGAAAACCCAATCCGGTAGCCTACCGGTGTGCCGGTTAGCCTGCCGGAATTTCCCCTCAAACCCATATATTAAACATTTTTTAAGCTACCGGTTCGCTACCGGTGTGCCGGTTAGCCTGTCGGTAGGATTTGTTTTTCACTGTGTGGTCTTCCGGACAGAACCGGTGTGCTAGTTAGGCTGCCGAAACTGTCTTGGCAGCCACTTAAGGTGGTCTTGATTGAGTTCTAAATTGTTTTATATTTATTTTGTGATATTAATGGTGTGATTATAACCTGATTTCATGATTGATATGTTAGATTGAGGATTTCATATATTTTAATATAACATGACTTATGAATTGATTTTGATTGATACTATGAGACATATTCCATGAATTGCATACTCATATTAATTATCTAGATATAATGCCTACTGTACACATATTTGTTTGCTTAGTTAATGTGCACCTATAATACACTTGCACAACATAAGCCTATTTTGCATTATTGACCTTGTATGGGTTTAATGCCTTGACTATACCCCATAAATCCATGTGTTGGATATTAAGGACATAATGAGTATTATCATGACATTGTTATTGGTGAGGATGTCCTGGGTGGACTATTGATATTTTTATATGTGTTAAGGGATCGACCATCCCAATAGACTAATCTATTCATGGTGAGGGATATGTTCTGGGTGGCATTCTCAATATACCAATTAATTAAGAAAATTCGGTTAGTAGATCGGCTAATGTATGGTTCATAGAGGTTAATCTGGGTGATTCCTTGGGATTTGTCCTTATGATTGAAAATAACTGAGGCGATTGTGACCTCTAAGTCGCAACTCCTAGAAACTACGATGCGCACATAAATTCATCTACTATTCCAACCGAATATCGGGGGATGTGTTCTGGGTGAGACATCTTGACTAGTACTATTAAGATCGAGTGTGGAATATGCACTAATCGAATGCCAAACAGCATGCATACTTGCATATCTTATTTTTGTGCATGAATCACATGTGGTGATTATCATTACTGTTGCATAAGCATACATTGCATACATTAATAATCTGTACATTGCATCACATTCACTTACACATTGCATATTTATCATGTTTATCATGTTTATCATGTTTATCCTATTTATTGTTATTTAGTCAATGTTATATCATTGGAGAGTGGCTTTGGCCCTATTCCAATCTAAAATATGGTTTAATTGACTTATTTACTGAACTAAGTGTAGCTGACGCCTTTGAGCATGACCATTTCAACATCTTTAGTTAGTGGACAGCAAGACTATGGTGATCAAGATGGAGACCAAGGCAAAGATGAAGACCTTAATATTTATTAGATTTGTTTGATTATTTTTAATAGAATATGTAATAGGGATTTGATTTGAAACATGAGAATAGGCTAGTTTTATTTGTTTTCCACTGTGATTTCCTTAGTTGTTTTGGATGTAATAGACTTAGTTTTATTTGAGTATTTTCAATAAATATTATTTTAAAAGTCTTACATTATATTCTATGGTTTGACTCTATAATACTTCCACTCCCGATGTGAATTGGGGTGAGAGTTATATTTTAAACGTAAGGGATTCCCACGTGAATTTCTTTTAAGTTTGGGATGTGACAAGTGGAGTGCTTTCTTGAACATCTATGATTGGTATTGTGGTGATTCATTAATGTTTTCTGCTTTCTAAGTGTGGAATTCATATGCTGATATGACTTAGTCTTTTTACTGTTATATGATTTTCTTTATGTTATGATATGGCGTGTTGTTTGAGATTGATGTTATTCCTTGAGGATGGATGATAGAATTTCTTCTTACTGGGCATTCCAAGCTCACGCAACCTATTTATGTTGCAGGTTAAGGAGATTAATATAGTTGGCATGGATTGGCTTGGTGCTGTTTCAGTTTTTTTCCGCTTTTGATTAGTAGTTTCAGATTTGATGTAATAGGGTAGCATGAGTAGTTGATTTGTTTTGGATTGTAGGCTCTTATGAAGCCATTAGCATATTTTGTTGTAATTGGATAGTTAACTTCCACACTCTGATTGGTTTAATGATAGCATTTTAGAATTTTATTATTGTTGATTTGTTGTGATCCGCATTCCATTGTTGGAACCCGAAGATTGCACCTCATGATCCGTGCTATCCACCTAGGGATTCGGGCATCGGAATCCGGAGTGTGACATGATGCAATGCATATGATGATATGGAATGATGCAATGTATGCAAGGGGTGTTAGGCCAAGCCTAACCATAAATTCAATCCCACATCTTCTCTAGGAACTGTCTCAGGAATGTGCTCAATCCATTTATTTTAGGGGATTCTGACCCAAGGTAGATACTGCCACCCTCTTTCCTTTTTGGGGATCATTCCCATGGTAGAAAGACACCCGTTTTTCCATTTTCTTTTAGGGGATAATACCCAAGGTAGAAAAATCACCATCTTTCCTTTTTGGGGATAATTCCCATGGTAGAAAAGCCACCCCCACACAATCACACAGTGAACTCATCTAGAGTCGCTCTCAATACATTTATTTCATTGAATGCATCTAGCATCACTCTCAACACACTACAATTCATATTGTACATTACAGTTCATGTCACATATCACAGTTCATAGGGCTCATATAGGACCCACACACACCATATTTCATGTAATTCACATGCTTTGACCTTTGCTTGTCCTAACATCATGCATCATACTTTATAACATGTTATGACACCCTAGAAACCTTATCAAACCTCATAGCATACCTTACTTAGTCATAGCATACTGTAAACTGGGGTAAGTAGCACATTTTGTTGCACAAAATCTCACACATGCATTTTGCACAAAAACTACCACAAACAACTCAACATCACTAAAACCAAGTTGTCCTCAAAAAATGAACCTTATAAGGCTTAGTAGATAGCTTGGCAGCATCGAGCTACCTGCCGAGGATTCTCGGTAGCAGAGCTCAGTAGCTATCGAGCTCCGGTAGATTGGGCAGAGAGTTGGCAGGTCTCGGTAGCTGCCGAGGGTCCTCTTTACCCAGAATTTTTAGAGTTTGCATAGGGTTTCGTGCCCAACATTATACAACCAAAATCTCACACTTTTGTGCACTGAAAACATAGATTATATTATCAAACATCCATTCATCATATTACAAACAAAACCTAAGATTTAAACTACGATTTAAATGTGAGATCCAACCTAAACTTCATGATTCAAGCATTTAATTCATATATTCAAATCAAAAAATAACAATCAACATAAGCATGGTTTGACCACACATTAACATGCAAAATTAAGAGATCTAGATGTTTGTCAC
>JAUPMG010069589.1:0-13224 GCA_031762675.1 Pachysandra terminalis
ACTTCTACTATAATCATTATAATTTATCATATGAAATCCTTATATGCATAACTTCATAATGGGAGGATTAATCAACCACTTTAACTCCCATTTGTGTTCCAACACTTATATTACGGTGGCACTAGGCTAATAGGAGGGTTTGGGGGTCATGCTTACCCAATTCTCTGAAATCCTCTATTGCTCGGCCCAAATTAGAAAACTAATATTTCGGGTTAAGGGGTCAAATTATTCATGGAAGGTCTAATTGACCTGAAAGTAGGCCAAACACGTGTAACTAGTCAAGATACACGTGCTCCCTTTGGAATCACCTCCATCTGGCATGTGGTTCCCTTTGGCAGGGTGCTCGGTGTCCTTTCGGCGCGCCGAAACACACCAAAGTGTGCCAAATGAATTAATATTTTGGGGTTTGGTCCGAATGAGTCTCGATAGATTAGAAATCAAGTTATTTCAGTCATTTAGGATGTTCAGCGACCTCCTAGGCTCGCCTAAGGATGGTTCAGTGACCCTTTAGGCTTGCCTAAATCACCTTCGGCGACAAAACCCGTGACCTGAAATGGTCACTGAGTTTCGGCAACCTGAAGAGTGCGCCGAAGCCATAGAGAAGGCCAGTAGGTCTGAAATTTGGCTGGGAGCTTGGTTTTGCTCCCAGGAAGGTCTTTCCAAGGTTGTATTTCACTTTCATCTAATCCAAGGAATAGATGTGGGTCTTTCCCCCTTTTTCTCTCCACCTTGGGTTTGATTTTCACTTCACATAGGGTTAATTAGTTGGTCTAGGGTTTTAGGGTTCTTCATAAATCATTTCAAATGGTCTAAGTACCTTGGAGAATGTGGGTGTGAAGAAAACAACCCTTCTCCTAGGTCAAAACATTAAAACACAACTAAATGACAACATCAAGGTAGGTTACTCACTTGGGGCTTTCGCCGGAGTCAATTTGCCGTCTCTCGCGATTTCATAGCCTTCTCCCACATGCTCCATAGCTCCAAGAGAGGGAAGAGAAGAAGAAGAGATGAGAAATGTAGAAATAGAACCTAAGGGTTCTATTTATAGGCTTTACGGGTCGGATTGTGAATAATCTCAACAGCGGGGGTAATTATGGGTTTCGACTCATATCTTTTTCGATAGGTCACTTAGGCAGGCTCTGTTAGAGGGATTTTGCTAATGGATCCGAGGCAGATCTAGGATGCTAATAATTTCATCTTAATCACCTCGCTTAATTATTTGAGGCATAATTAACCTCTAAGTTTTCTGCTGGTTATACAGACTGCCCTTTTTAATTTAATTTAATTCTCAAGTTAGTTAAATTTCTTTTTCTGACGTCAGGGATCCCCTGGTCACTAATCTCAGTTACTTGTGAGATTAATCTAATTATTTAGATTAACTTTAGCTACTAATCCTAATTAATTTAGGGTCGAAGTTCAGGTCGTTACAATATACCTGCTTGGTGACCCTTCAAGGCAAAGCATAAAATGTGGTCCTTCGAAGTCTATGGATGTGATCCAAGAATGACTCCTGAGTTATGAGGTATGGAAAGTTCCCTCGAGGATCTTTCCTTAAGAAAAATATCTTTAAAATGTAAAGGCATGTATTAACATCACTCGAAATCTGTTCTAGAGAGCAGATAGATGTGACTTCGAGGATCCATTGAAATCATAACTATTTGAGGAGTCAATTAGGGGTAGTATGCCCCTAAATGCGTCCGAGTAAAATAAGGTCCATCGAGGGCAGAGTAAGATTCTCATTCCCTCGGGTGCTAAGAAGGCAGTGTGTCGTGGGAACATAAGTCCTTAGTCTTTTGAATATTTCAAAAGGGAAAAAAGGACGTGTTGGTTGGGTTTGGGATAGGTGGTGTCCCCCCACAAGTTGGAATTCAAAAGGTAGCTTCCTTGAGAAGCTATTACCTTTTTTGGTGATAAGAACGGTCAAGTATCTCTCTGTCGTTTCAAATCTTACCTTTTCACCAAACTGTCTAATCATCGTACGCAACTGCTAACAACTGGCACGTGAAAGGGACGGTTGTACAACCGTTTTAGCTTTATGGAATGATTCAATGTGTGCGGCTATACCCAAAATGTGTATATGCGCTTTTAAGAAAGCACCACGTGTAAAGGAGGGTTAAATTAGCCTGCCTGATCACCAATAGCCCCCCGGTCTCAGGTTTCTTACGCTAGAGAACGAAACATGAGATCGTACTTGAAGTGACGAGCAATAAATGCACATTCCTCGAGGGAGTGCGTTTTAAATGTGCTCATCATACGCTGCAGCAGACATGATTTCTCCTTAGGATCATGTGAAACCGCCAAAAGGAAGCTTTTTCATTTCTTTGCAGCAAAACCACCATTGTTCTATAAATTGGAAGTTTAGTAAAGGAGAAAAGTTCCTGCATACTGAGTTTTGAAGTTTCCTTGCTTTCAGAATCTTCAAGTTCTCGTTCTTGCTTCCTTGCTTTCTTCTTCCTTCCTTTTTCCTTGCTGAGAGAAATGGCGAAGAAGGGTGCTACAAAGAAGACCGATACCAAGCTGGAGGTATCCACCAAACTATTTTTGAATGTGGTTCGTGACTGGGTGGTGCCGGAAACGGTTCAGAGTGGGGAGGAATTGTTGTGCCCCTTCCAGGAGATGACCTGGATGAACACAGCCTTCCCTCGCTTGAGTCAAGCACCGACTTTTAGGGCTGAGAGGGGTGACTACCCTTTGTCCGAGATTGGATTCCGGTCACACTTCAATCTGCCTCAGAGGTGGCCAAATGGGTGACGCATATCATGTAGAACAATGACTATCGGAAGCTGCTGGATGCTGCCAGAGTGTTGGAAGTCATCCGAGTCTATACAGGTGACTACCACAGGGACTATGAAGCCCAGAAGGAGTTTGTGGTCCGCTGGGACCCTGAAGATCACGTGTTTGTGACTTCCTTTGGAGAAATAGACATCACTTTAGAAGACGTGGCCGTGCTACGTTACCTCCCTTTCTTGGGAGAGGAGAACCCAAGGGCTCTCGCCCTGTCTGCGGTAGAGGTAGTGCATTTGGAGTTGCTAAAGGCCTGCTCCAAGTAGACGATGAGGAAGAGTCCGCTGAAGGGGAGGGATTCAAGCCTAGGCACGAAGTACTCCTTCAAATGATAGACCCGGTACTTCTGGAATGAAGAGGACATTCCTAAGACCACCAGTCTCTTCATCCGGCGCCTGTGGGGCGAAGGCTTGGATAGCTCCGTCCACTTAGCGGGGTTTGTTGCCTTCTGGCTCGCCCGCTTTGTCTTCGAGGGCTACCCCGTGGACAAGGTGCATGAGAGGCTCTTTCCTTTGACGGTGAAGATCGTGAGAGGAGTCCGGGTGCCGTTGGCGCCATTGTTCCTGGGATCACAGTATGAACATCTAGACTTGCTGTGTGAGGACATGGCGAGGAGCAGAGGAGAGAGGATAGTGGAGACTTTGCTGGATGCTAACTTCATCCAGCATTTCCTATGGGATAGATACCCGAGATATGCTCCCCAAGATTTCTCAGCAGTGGAGCAGCAGCTCCTTACCATGGATCTGGACTCTGCTCCGCTGGCACTGGTGTGGTCAGGGTGCTGTCCGAAATACAATGTCCGCCTGGGCCAAGTGATGGACATAGCGGCGGAATTCAAGTATCGGTCGTACCGTAATGGAGGGTTCCGACTGCTGCAACCCTTCAGAATCATGGTGTCGACGGATACAGAGAAGAATACCGACGCCTAGCTCCAATTATCACCAGAGGAGAGAGCTTTCCTGGTGATCCTACACCCGGGCTATCTGATCAGCCTGGTTAGGGAGTACGGGAGTAGCTTCCCCGTAATTAACCCGCAACGCGTCCTTCGACAGTTTAGGTTCGATCAGATAGCCCCTCCATGTGACGTGGAGTTCAAGCATACTTCGTGGGAAGTGGCGAAGCTTGCTGGAGTGAGGTTCCTTCGAGGGAGTAGCTACCTCGGCATGGATATTAGCTTCAAGGACACGCTTGCAACACCAGAGAGGCAAGGCAAGGTGTCTTCCTGGTGGTCGAACTACTGGTACAAGGCACTGGACACCTTGGAAAAGTTTTGCAGAGGTGACGCCGTCCCCTCGAAGCTGGATTTAGAGCAGAGGCTGAGGAAGCATGACAAGAATCACACCTTGCAGACAGGGGATGGCCACCCCAACATTTATGAGATTCCTGGTCACATTGTGATTCAGGATATCTATTACTGGCGGCAAGGAGGTGATGACTTCCCAGTCGGTGAAGCTTCTGAGAAGGTACCAGAAGTCCAGCCTGAAGAGGCGTCTACGGGGGAAGAAGCAGAGGAGCCAGAAGTGGATGAGGACCACATCCCTCTGGGGAGCCTCCTCCCCAGGAGGAACAGGAGCGCAAGGGTTCTCAGACTCCCTCCTAGGCCAGGAGTAGTCCCTCCTCCTGGGCCTATTGTCTTCGAGAGACTTCCCACTGGCCTTCTAAGGGTTAGCACCGTAGCTCCGTCGACCCCAGTAGTAGAGCCACCAGCTCAGGGGACCAGGCCCAGGGTGAAGCTTACCGCTGCCCGGACCCTGAGGGTAAAATTATAAAACCTCTTTTTCTGTGCCTGACTTCATTTGTAACCTTTCCTGATTGACTTTTGTTTGTTGTAACAGATGACTGCTGAAGAGGGACAGGAAGTCAGCAATTCTTCCATCCCTTCCCCTCCTCAAACCAGGCCTGAGGGGTAGAGCTCAC
This sequence comes from Pachysandra terminalis, assembly GCA_031762675.1. Taxonomy (NCBI): domain Eukaryota; kingdom Viridiplantae; phylum Streptophyta; class Magnoliopsida; order Buxales; family Buxaceae; genus Pachysandra; species Pachysandra terminalis. The sequence goes on from JAUPMG010069589.1 coordinate 4,702, forward strand.
GGGTGCCTGCTATGATCCCGCAAGGGGGAGCTGCACCTAGTACTTCTACAAGCAGGGTACCTCCACCCTCTGAGAGTTCTAGACTTCTTTCTCCGCTCTTCGAGGGCTCCTCATCTGGTAAGTTTCTTCTTATGCGTATATTTTGCTTGTTGAAGAACTTCCCTGACTTGTGCACTGTTGCTTGTAACTGTTGTAGAAGAGGGAAGAGTCGGGGGCAGAGTACCTCTTGTCATTCCACCGGCCTTGCCTTCACAAAGTGATCTTGGCAAGGCCCCTCTGGGAGTGGAACGAGAGAGGGAAATCCCTGGGGTGAGTAGAAGTCCTCCTGCTCCCCCGTCAATGGCTTCTGGCAGCACTCCTGCCAAGAGGGAAGATCAGGGTGAAGCCGCGGAGCAACTAGCTCTCGTAGTGGACCCTTTGACTGTGGTATACACAGTTTTAGTAAGTATTCTTCCCCTTCTGAATTTCCTTCACTTTTCTTTGGTATACTACTGTACTGCTTGACTGTGCTGCTTGACTAACACTTGCTATTTGTAGGATGATGAAGCAACAATCTCTCATGTTCCCTCGAATATTAAAGAGGGGGCAGGGAGGGAGCATTGGGGTGCCAGCTCTTCTTGTACATACAGAGGTGGAGGATGCTGCTGCTGCCACCGGCAAGGAAGAAGAAGTCTCCTCCAGGAAGCAGTCCGTTCCAGTGGAAACCACCAGTGTACAGATAGAAGTGGGCACTCCCTCGAAACCTGCTGCTCTTGCAGTTGTACCAACCCAAGAGCCTACTGCACCTGCTGCTGACTTGGAGAAGACCACAATAGAAGTTGTTCCTTCGAAGAACCCGAAGTCGTAACAGGGCATTCCCTCCTTATAGAGCCTTCCCAAGAAGCTATAGGGATCTTAGGTACTCCATCTCTAACTCCCATTGTTGGATTAAAACGCAAGTGGGGAGGTTTCGCCATCCCAGCAATTGAGAAAAGAAGGGAGCTGTCCCCTGATCATGTAGAGGATCCGGAGGATGTTGAGAGAAGATATTGGATGGATCTGATCAGGGCGACCTATGGGGAGATAGTGCCTAAGACAGCACGGCTAGATCCTAGGTTCATACAATTCGGATATAGAGAGCTATGCAGGCTTTTGGAATTTATGAGTCGGAGGACCCTGCATAGCATTACTGAACAGGATTTGGCCGTCTGGGGAAGGACAATGGAGAATTTGCAGACTATAAGGTTCGAGCTAGAGTGGCTGGTTAACTGGCTGGAGCAGCTGAGGGTCAAAGTGCAGAAATGCAGCAAGGTCAAGGCGTTGGAAGATCTTGCTGCAGCCTAGGAAGAAGAGATGAAGAAGTGTCAAGGTGCCTTCGAAAGGTGTAAGATTGATATGATGCAAGTAGAGTAGAATATTGCGGATTTAGACGCGTTGATGACCAGAGCTGTTGAAGAACGACTGCAACTTCAGCAGGATATGGAAGAAGCAGCACGAGTGGTAGTCAAGGAGCAAGCCAAATTTACAGAGGTGCAGGCTGCTCTAATGAGGGCTTCCCTTCCCGCTCCCCGCACGTCCAGGCTTGGACTTCTCGAAGGCGCCTTCAAAGGCGTGATTGAGTCTCAACTGACTCGAGCTCCTTGACTTTCTCTCTTGTTGTAATTTGTTGTATTTGTACTTGTATTCCTTGTAATTGAAAAGATTCTTTTGTATAGAACACAATCTTTATCAATAAAAGTACTTCCTTAGCCATTTTCCATTTACCACTTCCTGAGTTATATTCTCTTCTAATGGACTAATCTTATAGTACCCCGAGGCTTGAGCTGTGATATCCTCAAAGGGACCCTCCCACTTGGGAGCAAACTTGGGCTTTACAGCAGTGCTCCTTGCATACCAAGTGGCTCGCAGGACTAACTCACCAACCTGGAAACTCCTTGGTCTGACCAGTTTGTTGTAGGCCTGGGCAATGATCTGATGGTAGTATAGGTTACTATCCAAAGCTTCCTGCCTCTGTTCATTCAGATTTTCCAACTCTTGAGCACGTAGGAGGGTATAATCTCTAAAGTCAAAATCCACTTTACTAGCATATAAAATCCTTGCGGAGGCAACTTGTAGCTCCACCGGAAGAAGAGCTTCTGCTCCAAACACAAGGGAGAATGGAATGGTATTCATGGCTCTGTGCTTACTCACCCTGTATGCCCAAAAGGCCTGAGGTAGAGACTCATTCTACCTTGTGGGTTGATCATATATCAGTTTGGCCATTCCCTTGAGGGAAGTAAGGAATAGCCTTGTAGCGGATGATCCGGTAGTGCATAATAATCTCTCTGACTGGCCTGTTGATGAAGGAAGTCCCATTGTCTGTGATGATCCTCTGAGGTGGACCAAAACGGAGGACAATGTTATCCTTGACGAATTGCGTCACAAAAGCTCCATTGGCTCTCCTCAGGGAGACGACCTCTACCCATTTTGTGAAGTACTCTATGGCCACCAAGATCCAAAAATACTCACGCCGACTCCTAGGATTAATGGGTTCAATAAAATCCAGACCCCAAGTTTGGAAGGGCCATAGAGTGATGATTGACTGCATTTCCTGAGAAGGTTTATGGGGGATGCCATCCTGAATTTGGCACTTCACGCATTTCTTCACAAAGTCTGCCGCGTCTGCTTCCATGATAGGCCAGTAGTAGCCTCTGTCTTGGAGCTGCTTGTATAATTTCTTCTTCCCTTGATGTGGTCCAGATGTGCCGCCGTGGACCTCGCGAAAGACGAAGAAGATCTCATGTGTACCCAAGCAACGCAGAGGGGTGTTGTTGAAGCTCCTCCGAAACAACTCTCCTTCCTCCAAGTAAAATCAAGGGACCTTACGTTTGAGCTGAAGAGCCTCAAACCTGGTAGGATTCCATCTCGAAGGAACTTAACGTAGGGCTCCCTCCAGTCTGTAAACTCATGGACGGGAAAGGCTTCAGCAGCATCAAGTGGCTCTTGGCATTTAGAACAGGAGAGCTACAGCCTGGCAGCTTCAAATGCCATGGAAGGCCAATATACTCCCAATCTTTGAAGCCTTCTGTAAAGGGCAATGGAGTCCGGAAGCCCACAGGTATCATCATGCATGGTCTGAATCTTCTCTTTGGCTTCCTCCGGTCCAATGCAACTGAAGAGAGCTCCACTCACTCCCTTATAGTAGAGAGCTTTACTTTGTCTGATGAAGTTCACCAGGATCTTCAAAGGAATAGTGGGAGTCCGGTGGGGAAGATTTTCTAGGTCGCAAACGATCTGGTACCTCCAGTCTCCCTCTGGAATGGATTCCTCATCTTCTTAAAGGATCTGAGTGGTGGGAGTGGTCCTTCGGATGACTTCTAGTGTAGTTGCTCCAAACTCGAACTGGAGTCTGCTTCCCGAGTTGGCTAAGGCATCAGCATGCTTGTTCTTACTCCTCATGGTGTGAGTTAGAGAGTAGCTCGAGAATCATCGAAGGAGAGCCTATATGGAAGTTGGTCTGGTTCCTTGACTGCGAACTCTTCGTTGATCTGGGTGACAACTAAAGAAGAGTCCCCCGAGATGTGAATGCTCTGAATATTCAGCTAGCGTGCTAGAAAGAGGCCGATCAGCAAGGCTTCATACTCCACTTTGTTGTTTGTACAAGGGAAATCCAGCTTGAAGGAGAAGGAGAACTGCTCTCTATTGGGGGCAATCAACTCAATCCCTGCTCCACTGCCTTGTGAATTGGATGATCCATCAAACTTCATCTGTCATTCCTCTTCGGCAACCACAGATACCTCACTCATAACGTCATCCTCTTCTTCGCGAGTGGAGAAGGCAGCCAGCAGATCAGCAACTGTCTGCCCCTTGATGGCCCTCGGTGTCTCGCACACAATCTCAAATTGGGCTAGCTAAAGTAGCCATTTGATGTGCCTTCTACACAGAATTGGCCGAGAGAGGAGATACTTAACAGGGTCACTCCTGGTCACCAGGTGAATAGTATTTTCATGTGGGTAGTGCTTTAGCTTATTCACCATGTGGACCAAGGCAAGACAAGACTTGTCTATCCTGGAGTATCTGATCTCATACCCTTGTAGAAGTCTGCTGATGTAGTAGACAGGTCTCTCAAAGCCTTGCTCGTCCTCCGGAGCAAGTAGACCTCTTATGGCTCGTTCGGTGAAGGCGATGTACAACCAGAGAGGCTTCCCTCGAATTGGAGCCATTATGGTGTGAGGACGGGCGAGAACTCATTTGACAACTTCGAATGCTCACTGATGCTCTTCCTTCCAGTCAAAAGGAGCCTTCTTCTTCAAGAGTGGCATGGGGGGAACCAAATGGGCAGAAAGTCCAAGTATGAACCTCCGGATGTAGGATACCTGCCCAAGGAAGGATTTCAGCTCCTTCTGAGTTGTGGGAGGAGTCAAGTCAATGATAGCTTTGGCCTTCGAGGGATCCAAGTCTATCTCGTGCCTGTGGACTATAAACCCCAAGAACTTCCCAGAGGAAACCCCGAAGCCACACTTCGAGGGAGTCATATTGAGTTTTACATCTGGCACCGCTGAAACACTCTCTCTAGGATAGTGAGATGATCTTCCTTCTTGGCTGACTTGATGACCAAATCATCCAAGTAGTCTTCAACTTCCTCATGCATCATGTCATGGAATATGGCAGTCATAGCTCTTTGGTAAGTTGTTCCAGCATTCTTGAGGCCAACTGGCATGATTGTATAGTAGAAGTTGCCCGAGGGAGTTTTGAAAGCGGTCTTTTTCGACATCCCTTGGGTCCATGAGGATCTGGTTGTACCCCGAGAACCCATCCATGAAGGAGAACATCTCATTCCCTGATGCGGCATCAATCAGTATATCCATCTTAGGCAAAGGAAAATCGTCCTTTGGACAGGCTTTATTGAGATCTCTGAAATCTATACAACATTTAATCTGTCCATTTTTCTTCCTTACAGGAACTATGTTGGACAACCAAGAAGGATGTTGAATAGGTTTGATGAAGCCTGCTTATAGGAGCTTCTCAACTTCAACCTTGATTTGCAGCATAATGTCTAGCCTGAAATTCCTCATTGCTTGCTTGATAGGATGCATTTTGGGGGAGACGTGAAGCCTGTGAGTCACCAGTGCAAGATCAAAGCCTGGCATGTCTTCGTAACTCCATGCGAAAACATCCTAGTACTGAAAGAGGAGTGCTATGAAGGCCTCCTTATGATCTGGCTCAAGGGAGGAAGAGATCTGCATCGGTTTGTTCGCGGTTGGATCCTCTCCAAGATCAACTTTAGTCAACTCCTCCTGAACAGCTTGGACACTATCTTGTAAGTGTTCCGGGGCTAGTTCAACTTTGGATTCGGGAGCTTCAGGCATTTCTTCATCAGGGGCGCACTGCAAGACGTCAGCGGATCGAGCCCCCTGTGATTGCTATAAGAGGTAGACATGTCTCCCATTTGGGAGGTCTACCCTTATACAAAAAGCCTTCGAGGTCGAGAGCCTACCGAAGGAGATGGTACTGATGAGGGTGGTTTTGAAGAAGATGGTGTTGATGTGGATGGAATTGTAGGAGGTGGTCCTGAGCGAGTGGATTCCAGGGTAGCCCACAAGGGTAAGAGAGTCCCTTGAAGCTTGGCAATGCGACACTCTCCCTCCGGAGCAAACCCCTCATAATGGTTTGCCTCAGCAAAATGGATCTCTGACTCGCCAGAGGGGAAGGGTTCTGCCACCACCCGGACAAGCTTCCTGTTCCAAATCCCCTTCAAGCACTAATGGTAGGTGGACGGCACCGCTTTTGCCTTGTGTATCCATGGTCTGCCCAACAGCACGTGGAATGCTGCTCTGTCATCAATGACGTGGAAGGTAGTGGGGAATCTGAAGGGACCCACACTGAGGTTGAAAGGGATGTAGCCCATAGTCTGCTGCCACTAGGTGTCAAAACTCAGAATCCGAATCTTGCTAGGGATGATGCATTTGTCGGAAACACCAATCGCCTCCAAGATTTTCAGGGGAATGAGGTTGACTCCAGAACCACCATCCACCAGCGCCCTCCAAACCTCCACACCCTGCAAGGTGGCATTCACATACAGGGGTTTGTTGTGGTCCTCCGAAGACGCCATCATGTCTTCTTCCGAGAAAGTGATGGCATGCTTGCCAAGTCGTGGAGAATGCTGGGTGGAAGCTTCCTGACAGTTGAAGCAATGGAAATGATACTTCTTTACGATTCCCAGCAACACCTTAATGGCCTTCGTCCTCATCTCGGAGGTGAACTGCATGTCCTCAAAGAACATTTCAAACTTGGTGGTACCGCGAGTAACTTGGCTAAACTGGGGATTTGAATTCTATCGGTTGGTGAAGATAAGCATCATGCGCACAGCTTCCCTTCCCTTCCCTCTGTGCTGAGGAAAAGGTTCAGTATGCACCTTTGCATCCGGCAGTTCAATATCTCCGGCGGCTAGTCTGGCATGATAGAGCTTCCTCAAAGCCCAGCAGTCGAAGGTGGAGTGACGAGTATGACGGTGGAACTTGCAATATCGTGGGGACCGTTTGTTAGCCTCTAAAGGCTCCTTCTCAATAGATGGCAGGAGGACACGGTCATCCTTGATCCATTCCTGGAGCAAGGCATCCAATTGAGCAGGTGAGCACGTTACTTCCGGAGGAGGCGGTCGTTTCTCCCAGTTGTTGTTGGTGTTGCTGCTAGGCCTACCTCTCCTCTTAAGAGCAGGCTATTCCTCCTTGTCTATGGTGACAGTCAAGGCGCGCTTCCTCTCAATCCTCTTCTCAAGAACAACGATAGAGGCATTCGTCCGTTTGGCATGTTCATAGAGCTTGGTGAAGCTTCTGATCTCGTGGTTCTCTATATGGATGCGGTATGATGGGAGCATGCCATTGATGCAGATTTTGAAAAACTGCTCCTCCGAAGCCGCCACTGTGCAAGTAATGACCAGGTCCCTGAAACACTTGACATATTGGACCAGGTCTTCCTCCTACTTCTGCCTCTCCTGACTGAGGTCTATTATAGTGAGCTTCTCTTTAGTAATGAAGAATTTTTGGTGGAATAGTGACATCGTATCCTCCCATGCATGCACAGAGCCAGGCTCTAACCTGTTGTACCAGGTGTAAGCCCTCTCAGAGAGTGATTTGGAGAAATCCCTCAGATGGAGTTCCTTGTTACCAGCATAGGCTCCTAGTGCTTCGATGAAGCGACTAACATGCTCCCTGACATTCCCAGTCTACCCTGTGAACTGGGGAAAGGCAAGGGCTTCATAGTCCTTAGGGTAAGGCAAATGAAGGAGAGCCTCTTGATACAGAGGACAGAAGTCACTGCTAATCCAGTCCGTATCCCGAGACTGAGACTTCTGTAAGAGAGCCTGGACATCAGCAATGGTGACAAAGCTTGGTTTGGGTGCAGATGGAAGCATAGGGATACATGGAGAAGGAGCTATAGTAGGAGAGTTTGCTAGGGGTTAGGAACAGGTTTGCTGGGCAAAGCATCCAGATGAGCCTGTAGAGCAGCAATAGTTGCCCTAAGAGATGTAGCCATCTCTTTAGGGTTCTGAGGAGAAAGAACAGGATCCTGACTAGGTTTCTGTTCCGGGATATTTTGTGAAAAAGATGTAATGTGGGAAATGGAGGGATCCATGAAACAAGGATGGGATGAAAACAACAGGTAGGTAAGTGATGAAAAGAAACCACAATAGACTCCTCGATGAAGTCGCCAAAAATGGTGATGACGGATTTGTAAAAGGTGAAATATATTAGAATAGATGGACAACTAATATATTCAGACCAATACGCTCATCAGACGAGAGAAAAAAGGTAGGGAAGTCTGTCTCAAGACAGCCTAAACCGTCGCGCAATCGTTCTGTCAAGAGCGATCCTTGTCAACTTTGATTTGTGGAGAAGAAAAAGAAAATGGGGTAGAAGGAAGGGTGTAATGCAACAACTGGAGGAGGTAGTTAGGATGCAGTCACAGAGCAGAAAAACCTCACAGGTTGAAGATTCCTCTCTTTCTCTTTCAAGGTCTTTTACTCACTATTGTTTCAAGGTTCCGAATTTCTGATTTCAATACAGACCTTCGATTTCCAATCCTCTTCAATGGAGGATGGATACTGGTATTTGTAGAGAGTTTCCCACTCTCGGTAGGACAAGTGTCACCCGGTTAAGCGTTTAGAGGGGGACCCTCGAGTGCTAAGCAAATCCTGAGTGACACGTAGCCCTGGATAATATCTTAAGGGACACGTGTACTTCAACACGGCTAAGTTACTTCTAGAGAAAGAGACCAAATCATTTCAAACCTTAAAAACTGCTATGCAAAAAGGTTACTTTGGAACTTGAGTAACACAGTTCTGAAGACGTGTGTCACTTTCACACAGGTTCCAATGAGCAACGTCACTATCCTGCCGCCATTCCAGATAAGACAAAAACCCCTTTAGATAAGTTAGAAAGCAGATATCTTATAAATCCGTGAGGTTTTTACCATGTGCTTTCCATTTTGAGAATCCGTCTCAAGACAACCTTTTTAAGGGACATTCAATGTATTTTGCTGAATCCGTATTTTCGAAGGAGAACT
>JAUPMG010069610.1:0-13224 GCA_031762675.1 Pachysandra terminalis
GCACACTCCAATGTGTGCAAGGATGCACACCCCAGTGTGCAAGGATGCACACTCCAATGTGTACAAGGATGCACACCTCAATGTACAAGGATGCACACCCCAGTATGCAAGGATGCACATCCTAGTGTGCAATGATGCACACTCAATTGTGTACAAGGATGCACACCCCAGTATGCAAGGATGCACATCCTAGTGTGCAATGATGCACACTCAATTGTGTACAAGGATGCACACCCCAGTGTGCAAGGATGCACACTCCAATGTGTACAAGGATGCACACCCCAGTGTGCACATGGATGCACAACTTAGTGTGCAAGGATGCACGCCCCAGTGTGCACAAGAATGCACACCCCAGTGTGCAAGGATGCACACTGGGTGTGCAAGGAGAGAGAAAGAGAGAGAGAATGGGATAAGGGTAGTTAAGGTATTTTTTTTTAAAGAAATGAGAAGGATGTACACACCAGTGTGTACAAGGATGCACACCCCAGTGTGCACAAGGATACACACCCCAGTGTGCAAGGATGTGTGCATAAGGATGCACACTGAGTGTGCAAGGAGAGAGAAAGAGAGAGAATGAGATAAGGGTAGTTTAGGTATTTTTGTTTTTTTTTAAAGAAATGATAAGGATGTACACCCCAGTGTGTACAAGGATACCCACCCCAGTGTGCAAGGATGCCCACCCCAGTGTGCACAAGGATGCCCACCCCAGTGTGGAAGGATGCACACCCTAGTGTGCACAAGGATGCACACCCCAGTGTGGAAGGATGCACACTGAGTGTGCAAGGAGAGAGAAAGAGAGAGAGAGAGAGAATGGGATAAGGGTAGTTTAGGTATTTTTTATTTAAAAGAAATGAGAAGGATGCACACTTGGTGTGCAAGGATGCACACTTAGTGTGCAAGGAGAGAGAAAGATTAAGTAAAAGGGGTAAGGGTAGTTTGGGTATTTTTTTTTTTGAAAAAGCAATATAACGGAACATCACTGACACGTCCTCTGTCACATGACAGAGGACTGTATTGCGATTATTTGGGTATTTGTATACTTGGCTTGTAATACGTTTTGGTCAATATACTTTCCTGCAAAAAGTCCCCTAAAGTAGGGGTTTTTGTTATTTTCCCTTCTTAATATACCAAATATATGGGAGTATAGATTGTATCAACTCAAGGAGTTATTCAAGGAAAATATAAAGACAATAATAAAGTCAAGAGATGCAAGATATTCGATTGAGGAATTCAAGGAGAAGATGAAGGAAAATCAAGAGATTTGATTTAAAATATTTACTAAATCTCATAAATCAAATCTCTTGTCTTGCTTTCATCTTCTCATTGAATTCCACGATCGAATCTATTGCAACTCTTAACTTTATTATTGCCTTTATCTTTTCCTTGAATCACTCCTTCTAGTGATCCAATCATTTCTGTACATGTGACATACACTCAAACTGTACATGTCTTACATATTAATTGTTATTTGTAATTTAAATTGTTCATTATTCAATTTCATGTCTTATTGCCTTGTCTGATTTGAATTTATATGACTTGATCTTATGCTATGTGGATTTTTGTGTGTGGGTCCATGTATACTTGTGCAGGCAGGCATACACAGTATCCTTTTGTGTGCATTAAGTGATTTTTCTGGTTTTGCGTGGTTTAATTGAACCGGTCGGATAAACCAAAGAACCACTAGGTTCCCTATAAATAGAGAGATGTGGGTTAGCCATCAAGGTTTTTATTCTCGGGATCCTGGATCGGACCGGTCCGGGCCGATCAACCGATCCTGGTCTGATCCAACTTTTGGATCGTCCTTTGAAAACAAAATTGGATCGGTTTGGATTGGCCAATCCATATCAGATCGGTTGGATCGGTCCGATCCAAAGCCAATTGAAAAAAAAAATTGGATTGGTTGGATCGGTCCGATCCGTATCGGTATCAGTTGGATCGGTCCGATCCAAAGCTACTTGATACAATAGTTGTATTGTGGCTTGGGATCGGACCGGTGTTGGCCGATCCGATCCGATCCAGACCGATCCTTGAAACCATGCTAGCCATCACTTGCTCTCTAAGTTTTGGTTCAGATTTGGGATGTTTGGCAATAAGAATTGCATAGATTTTTGAGAGATTTTTGGGGGTGTTTTCTGCGAGATAAACCTAGGGTTTGGAGGCTTCTTCTTCATCTTCCTCACAAAATTCGTGTGGGTTGCTTGCATTGAATCGAGGTAGGTTTCCTAACTTCTAGTCTCCCTTCCTTTCATCTCAAATTCTTCAAATGGTTTAAAAACGATTGGAGAAGGGGTTTTATAATTTGTGTAGTTTTGATGTGTTTCTAGGTTTTGGGAAATACATAGATCAATCTAAATGGATTTAGAAGTGCTTGGTGGTGTTAGTGAAGTGTTTAGGATTGTTTTAAAACAACAAAAGAGTTTCAAAATGGGTTTTATAAATCTCTATTTGCATGGGGGATTTAAATGGTTTTCTAATGGTTATAATTAGGGGTGCAACTTGGGTCGGTTTGGGTCGGATTGACCTCAACCCAGCCCCAACCTGACCTCCTTGGAGGTCAACCCAAACCCAACCCAACCTAATTTGCAACCCAAACTTTGAAACCCGAACACCAACCCAAATTTTTTTTTGAAAACCCTAAACCCAACCCAAACTACAATGATGATTAACAAGTATGGGAATAGCCAAGGACCACCATAGGAAGGGAAAGCATCTAGCCTCCCTAAACAAACACTAAAAACAAATGAGATTGCACAATGTAATCTCACCTGTTCAATAGAGAGACCAAGAAAACAGCAACTGAAACTCCAAACAACACTGCAGCCAAAGGGTGAAAAGCAGCCTATAGTCACTCAACAGAAGCACCAATATAGTAGCTAGCCACCACCAGTAGCAACGCTACAGGATTTCGATGCGAGAGACAATTGAGGTTTAGTATTTGATAAAATCCCTTTATTGAAAACAATAGCTTTATACCTCCAGAACACACCAAAATTGTTTTTGCAGTCAGATTTTCAATTGAAACAGAAGGGTTCTTGAGTGCAAATGTGCTATAATTAGCAGATAGACACCTTAGGAAGGCAAGCAATCGGAACAAGTGAACATATATATATTTCAAGGTGCAATAATTAAGTAAAATGATATGATGAAAATGGGAAGTGATCCCTAATCTTGTCCCAAGTTCACTAATTGAGAGTTAGAGAGAGAGATCTATAGCAGAGTGCAGATGATCCATTACCGCCGGATTGAGATTTGGAGTATAAGAAGATTGAAGTCTTAAAGATGCGGCAAAACCCTAGAGCTCTTTGCCTCTTCCCCTTTCTTCTAAATCGTGGTGTACTACTGTTGTGAAAGAATGAATTTAGACTTAGCCCCCTTGACATTTTATATCAAGGGCTTATTAACAAATAACATAACACTAGAGGAGTTGCTTTAAATTCTATATAGTATATAATAGGGGTTAATTTGGTTTGGGTTTCGGGTTGGGTTGGGTTACCCGACGTCCTAACTCAAAACCGAACCGATTTTAACATAGAATTTATCACGAAACAAATGCTAGTTTCGGGTTGGGTTGGGTTAGCCTGACCCAAGTTGTACCCCTAGTTATAATCCCTTAGATTGGCTTTAGAACGGTTGTTTTAGTTGATTGAACTTGTGGAAAGTTGGAATTGGGGTTTGGTGACTTAGTGTAGACAAGGAGTGGCTTTCGGAGGCCTTTGGGGTCGACCAAAGACCCCTTGGAAACAAACTCATAAGCCCAAAATTGTGTTCGGTTAACCATAGGCATGCTTCGGTCAATCGAAGTACCAACCAAACAAGCTTAGGTCTAAAAACAGGGTTACATATCGTCTACAACAGAATATGGCAATAGATCCTGCAGCAATACATGTGATTGGCTCCTTTTTTTATTTTTAAATGATTTTGTTGCAAAAAGATTATACTTTTAATAAAAAATGGCCAGTCAAATTCTTGTTGTAGGAAATGCTGTACCAAAATTGTAATGACCTAAAACCATTAAATTTATTTATTTGGCTATTCTATTTGATATGTTTATAAGGTTTGTGTATTTAATTGATGTTAAGGGTGTTTTCATAATTAAATATATTAATTAGGGGCCTTCATTGTATTAGATGTCTTTTTGGGGTTAAACTTGTAAAGAGTTTTTCTCCCCAACCATTCGAATGCATGAGTAGTGCGCTGAACTAGTCAAGGGGACGTGTCCCTGCTCGAGTTGGTTGTGGGAGGGAAGCTAGAGAAACAACTCCCTATACCTTCAAACCCTCACTCTTTGTTTGTCTCACCGTTCGAACTAAGTACAGAGAGCTTGTATTTTCAAGAGAGAAACTGAGTCTGAGAGAGAAACTGAACGAGAGAGATTGACAGATCTGAAACTAGCATTTGTTTCAGAGAAGAAGAGAGGAAGAAGAAGAGGAGGCTAGAGGAAGATCATACCCGAGTATTTCACGTTTCCAATTTCAAACACTAGAATCAATGTAAGTAGATTATTCTGTATAGTTCTCCATTTTTATGCGTGATTGTTCCTTTGAAAATTTAAAGAAATCACATGTTATCCAAGGAGTGTTGTTTAGTTTTTATAGCATGATCAGTAGTTTGATTTCTATAATGATTGAATTAAGATATCATGATAAATTCTATGTTAAATCCATGTTACTTATCGTATTTTGTATGATGCTGATCTGCCATGTATGACCCAAAAATTATGCTCATTTACTCATCGGTAGGTGCCTCGGTACACCGACGGGCCTACTGATGGTGTTGATATGTCATTGTCGAGCTCGTCAGTAGGCATCGGTGCACCGACCGCGCCATCGACTGAGTAACTCTAACATGCGTCGGTAGGTATCGGTACACCGATCGGCCTACTGACAAGGACCAAGTGTTATAGACCTATGTTGGTTAGTAGGCGTCGGTTCACCGACGGGCCTACCCAGAGGGGATCTCTGTGACTGATCGGTAGGCATCGGTACATCGACGGGCCTATCAACAGTAAACCTTGGTAGCTCTTTGGTAGGCGTCGGTATACCGACAGACCTACCGAAGGAGAATTTGACCAATTGGGTAGGTAGGCGTTGGTACACCGACAGACCTACCGACAGTGGATGAAATGACGAAGTTTGGATTGGTCGGTAGGCGACGGTACACTGACGGGCCTACCGACAGTATATATAAGATATGACTTTAGTTAGATCGGTGGGCATCGATACACCGACGGGTCTACCGATGGAATGGTTTGGACAGAACAGTTTGTTCATGGGAGAATTTAAGGGTTTGGATGTCGGTATTGGTTCTGGCTTAATTGTGCAAATGGCACATGCTAACCTACTGAACACACGCCTTAGATGTGTCTCCAGTTTGGAAAACAATTGTGGGAATCCTATAATTGACTTGTGTTTATATGTCATTAGGACTTAAATGATGAAATCCAACGGATTATCTACGTGTATGGGCGCGTGGATAGTTTTCGAGGCAGATTATAATTCTTGTCCTATGGGAATTGATGCATGAATACTATGTTCATGTGAGGTGTCAAGTGTGCCCGGGACGTGAAAATAATAGGTTTTCTAGACCTGTAGGTTGAAAGGACTACGAAATAAGTAGGGAAATCATAGTTGATTTCTAGCTCAACACTGAACCATGAGTATTGTACACTCTAAAGTTAGCAAATGGTGGCCTTCATACCATGGGTTAGTGCCCGGAACAAAGAGAGGGACTGCCGGTCGTTCCTGGTGACTATGGTCCTGAAATGTGATGAGCTACTGAAGCTGCAATAAGGGACACTTAACATTCACATAAATATAGACTTTTTCATATGGCATTGTATTCTTTGACTGAGCATCCATTAGAGCATTTCAATGTATGACATACATCATACTCATCATTTAACTGCTTCATTTTATATTCGTGTATCATGATGTTAATTTATGATCTTTAGAATCATGTATAAGAATGAGAACGGGGGACATAATCATGCTTACTGGGCATTCAAAGCTCACGTAACATTTTATGTTGCAGGTTGAGCTTGAGATGATGAGGTTGTGAACCATTTTGATGTTATGTTATTTTTGTTTTATCCATGTAATTATGTCCTTTCATTTTGTACGAACACAGTTTCAGTATTTTGAGGTATTGTACTAAGGCTCTACTGAAGCCAGTTGAGTAGTTGGATTCATTTTGATGATTTTATATTGAATAAATTTCTTTTGCTTCCGTTTCTTTGTTATGAAGTAAATGAGATCGTTATCTCATGCCTCTTTTATGATACAGAAATCCGCAGTTCAGAAATGGATCCTGAAGGTCTCACCTCGAGATCCGTGCCATCCCACCTAGGGATTCGGTTTACCGGATCTGGGGCGCGACATATTGGTATCAGAGGCGAAGGTTTTTCAATAGAGTATAGTTATTAAGACTAGAGAACTTAGGAATCACATAGAAACCAGAAGTTATGATGGAGGAAAATAGAAATCAAATTTAGGTTGTGTATTGATTGCTTATATAGACACTTATGCACGCGCACATTAGCATAGAAGGAGAGAGATTAGTAATCTAATGATTTTTGTGGGATTGTAGATGGTTGGAACAAGGGGAAGAACAACTGCAGGGGAGGCTTCATCCTCTGGCACTGGAGTTGGCTCAGATCCTCAGCTTGCGGGTGTCTACCAGTTCTTGGGGGACATCGCTACGATCCAAAGGGATCAAATGCAGAGGACGGAGCAGAGGCAGATTGTGGTGGCTCCCATTGCATGGCTGGAGAGGTTCAAGAAATTATCGCCACCCACTTGTGGAGGATTAGATGAGCCGAGTGAGGCTCAGGATTAGCTGCTTGACGTGGAGAGGATTTTCCGCACGATGGGATGTCCGGATAATCAGTGCCTATCGCTAGCCACCTTCATGCTGAAGGGAGAGGTTTTGCATTGGTGGGACATGGTAGAGCAAGCTCACCCTGCTACTATGACTTGGGAGTCTTTCCTAGAGCAGTTCTTGGACGCATACCTACCGACTAGCTATCGTCGACAGATGGCTCTGGACTTCATGCGGCTGGAGCAGGGTTCTCACTCCATGGCTCAGTATGAGGTTTTCCATGATGTCGAGGTATGCTCCACATATGGTGGCAAGCGAAGCAAATAATTCCGCTAAGTTTGAATAGGGCCTACGAGTAGCAATGAGATCCAGGGTGGTGCCCGAGAGACTCACGACTTTTGCGAGTGCTCTGGAGTGTGCGCGGTACGTGGAGAGAGACTTGGACCGGGCTACGGAACAAAGGGATAATCCCGATCAGAACAAGGACTGCCGCTTTCATCCTTACCAACAGAGACAGGGCTCTGATCGATGACAGAGAAATGACAGACCTATTAGGACTCGACTGCTGTTACAGCTACCCCAGCGACTCGGATGCCCAGCGGCAGCCTCTGTAGTTTCAGCAGCAACAATTTTATCAGCGCGACCGGAGGGTGTGCTATAACTGCGGGAAGCCAGGCCATGTGGAACGGAACTGTTGTCTTACGACGAGGATTGATGGTAGACAGGCTCCTCATCAGCCAGCACCGAATGGTAGAGCCAATGCCTTGGCTAGTACATCATCTGCTTCTAGAGACGACCGTGCGTCTAATGCGGTTGTCGAAGTTACACTACATCTTTTCCATACCCCTGCACATGTTCTCTTTGATTCTGGAGCGTCGCATTCTTTTATTTCCAGTTCATTCATGCTATTCTTGGGCATAGAACCTAGTGTGCTAGAGACTCCATTGCATGTCGTTAACCCAGTAGGAGGTATAGCTACTCTACACCGTGTATGCCTCGCCTGTGTGGTTAGAGTAGAGGATTCGAACTTGAAGGCAGGCCTGATTGTTTTAGATATGGTAGACTTCGATGTGATCTTTGGCATGGACTAGCTTGCTGCCTATCATGCTAGGGTTGATTGCTTCATGAAGACCGTTGTCTTTGATCTCCTTGGGGGGTAGGCGACTCACATGGCTCGGGACTGAGAAGGATCTGTATCAAATAGAGTTCTTGGGTACAGGAGATGAGAGGACAACAGTTATCCTTGAGGGATATAACCACAATCCGAGAGTATGAATTTGTTTTCAAAGAAATTCCGGGTTCGCCACCTAGGAGAGATGTAGATTTCTGCTTAGAGTTGATGCCCGACAGTTCTCCTATTTCACTTGCAAACTATTGGATGGCTCCGAAAGAGTTACGCGAGTTGAAGGAGCAGCTAGAAGGATTGAGTTCGCTTGGCTTCATCAGGCCGAGTACGTCTCCGTGGGGTGCACCTATGCTCTTCATCAAAAAGAAGGATGGATCACTTCGTCTCTGTGTAGACTATAGGCAGTTGAATCGGGTCACAGTGAAGAACAAGTAACCTTTGCCCAGGCTAGACGTTCTGTTCGATCAGTTGAGAGGAGCCCAGTACTTCTCCAAGATAGATTTGAGGTCAGGATACCATAAGTTGAGGATCAAGGAGGAGTATATCCACAAGACGACCTTTCACACTCGATATGGACATTAAGAGTTTGAGTGATACCATTTGGGTAGACGAATGCACTGGCGGCATTCATGGATCTGATGCACAGTGTGTTCAGACCTTATTTGGACCAGCTTGTCGCTATCTTTGTAGAAGACATCTTGATTTATTCGAGGTCTAGAGAGCAGCACGAAGATCACTTCAAGATAGTATTACAGACTCTGCATGAGCACCAGTTGTACGCCAAGTTTGAGAAGTGTGACTTCTGGAGGGAAGAGGTGAAGCTCCTTGGTCATGTAGTTTCCAGGAGTGGCATCTCCGTGGATTCTTCAAAGGTGGATGCAGTTCTACGTTGGGAGCGACCGAAGAATGCATCAGAGATCAGGAGCTTCATCGGTCTGGCGGGTTACTACAGGAAGTTTATTGAGAAGTTTTCCACTACAGCAGCACCTTTGACCCGACTGACTAGGAAGGAGGTGAGGTTCGATTGGAATGATCAGTGTGAGGCAATGTTTGAAGAGTTGAAGAAGAGATTAACTATAGCTCCAGTTCTTGTCATACTAGTCAATGACCAGAAGACGGAGGTTTATACAGATGCATCCCTGCAGGGATTGGGTGCAGTTCTTATGTAGAACAGGAGAGTTGTGGCTTACGCATCGTGACAACTTAAGATTCATGAGCAAAAATACCCTACACATGATCTTGAGTTGGCTGCAATGGTCTTTGCCCTGAAGTTGTGGCGACACTATCTGTATGGAGAGGAGTTCAAGTTGTTTTCAGGCCATAAAATTCTGAAATACATTTTCACTCCGAGGGACCTCAACATGCGACATAAGAGGTGGATTGAGTTGTTGAACGACTATATTTCGACACTCAACTATCATCCTGGGAAGACGAACGTTGTTGCTGATGCATTGAGCCGTAGACCTCGGGGAATGTTAGCTCATTTGATGCACCAAGAGTGGAGTCTATGTCGTGCCTTAAGAAATCTGAGAGTTTGACCAGTGGATAAACTCGGAGGGGGCATTCTGTTTAGTATGGTTACCAAGCCTTCTTTGGATCTTCGTATTGTGGCTAGTCAGAGGACAGATCATGAGTTGCAGTTACTAGCTGCAGATGACGGGAAGTTATAGTGGACTATGCACGCAGATGGGCTGATCAGGTATCAAGGTAGACTTTGTGTGCCCGATGACCTGCAAATCAGGAGAGAGATCTTGGAGGAGTTACATAGTTCTCGGTATTCTATACATCTAGGGAGTATGAAGATGTACCGTGATCTAAGGGTGAACTTCTGGTGGCCGAGAATGAAGAAGGAGATAGCTCAATTTGTAGCGAGATGCTCACTTGTCAGCAACTAAAGGCCGAGCACCAAAGATCAGCCGAACTATTACAGCCTCTGCCTATATGTGAGTAGAAGTGTGAGCACATCACTATGGACTTTGTAGTGGATCTGCCGATGACTCGGGGAACGTTGGACTCAATCTGGGTGAGTGTGGACTGACTCACTAAGTCTGCCAATTTCTTGCCAGTAAGGACTTCAACTACAATAGAGGAGATCACTAGGCTCTATGTTCGGGAGATAGTGCGACTTCATGGTGTTCCAGTCAACATAGTCTCAGACCAGGTTCACTTTTCATGTCGAGATTCTGGGAGAGTTTGCAAAGGGCCATGGGTACTCAGTTAGATTTCAGTACGGCTTACCATCCCCAAACAGATGGTCAGACCGAGAGGGTGAATCAAGTGCTGGAGGATATGCTGCGAGCTTGTGTGACGGAATTCGGTGGTAGTTGGGGAGAACATCTACCTCTGGTAGAATTCTCTTACAACAATTGCTACCACTCGAGTATTGGCATGGCTCCTTTTGAGGCACTGTATAGGAGGCCGTGTCTTTCACCTGTCTG
This sequence comes from Pachysandra terminalis, assembly GCA_031762675.1. Classification (NCBI taxonomy): domain Eukaryota; kingdom Viridiplantae; phylum Streptophyta; class Magnoliopsida; order Buxales; family Buxaceae; genus Pachysandra; species Pachysandra terminalis. The sequence continues at coordinate 10,381 of JAUPMG010069610.1, forward strand.
TTGGGAAAAAGTTGGTGAGAGCAGTATTCTTGGATCTGAGGTCGTCCAGGCGACCACTGATAAGGTGAAGCTGATCAGAGAGAGACCCAAGACGACCCAGAGTAGATAGAATCGTTACGCTGATCGGAGGAGGAGAGACCTTGAGTTCGCTGTTGGTGATCATGTCTTCCTCAAGGTATCTCCGTTGAACGGGGTTATGCGCTTCGACCGTAAGGGAAAGCATGCTCCGAGGTATGTTGGACCATTCCAAGTACTTGAGTGCATCGGACGAGTGGTGTATAGAGTAGCTCTACCTACGCACCTTTCGGCTATACACGATGTATTCCATGTGTTGCTATTGTGGCAGTATGAGCCCGACCCGTCACATATTCTAGACTGGAGTCAGTTGTAGTTACGAAAGGATGTATCATACGTAGAGCAACCTATGCGAGTTCTGGATAGGAAGGAACAAGTTTTGAGGGCCAAGACTATACCTTTGGTGAAGATTCAGTGGACGAATTTGAAGCTTCATGGGAGCTTGAGTCCGAGATTCGGGATCGTTACCCTCAACTGTTCATGAATTAAGGTGCATAATTTCGGGACGAAATTCTTTTAAGGGGGGTAGGTTGTAATGACCTAAAACCTTTAAATTTATTTCTCCCTAATTAGTTTATTTATTTGTCTATTCTATTTGATATGTTTATAAGGTTTGTGTATTTAATTGATGTTAAGGGTGTTTTCGAAATTAGATATATTAGTTGGGGGCCTTCGTTGTATTAGATGTCTTTTTGGGGTTAAACTTGTAAAGAGTTTTTCTCCCCAACCGTTCGAACACACGAGCAGTGCGCTGAAACAGTCAAGGGGACGTGCCCTTGATCGAGTTGGTTGTGGGAGGGAAGTTAGGGAGACAACTCCTTATACCTTCAAACCCTCACTCTTTGTTTGTCTCACCATTCGAACTAAGTACAGAGATCTTGTATTTTCAAGAGAGAAACTGAGTCTGAGAGAGAAACTGAATGAGAGTGATTGAGAGATCCGAAACTAGCATTTGTTTCAGAGAAGTAGAGAGGAAGAAGATGACGAGACTAGAGGAAGATCATGCCTGAGTATTTCATGTTTTCAATTTCAAACACTAGAATCAATGTAAGTAGATTATTCTGTATAGTTCTCCGTTTTTACGCATGATTGTTCCTTTGAAATTTTAGAGAAATCACATGTTATCCATGGAGTATTATTGTTTACTTTTTATAGCATGATCAGTAGTTTGATTTTTATTATGATTGATTTAAGATATCATGATAAATTCTATGTTAAATCCATGTTACTTATCGTATTTTGTACGATGTTGATCTAGCATGTATAACCCAGAAAGTATGCTCATTTTACTCATCAGTAGGTGTGTCGGTACACCGACGGGCCTACAGATGGTGTTGATATGTCATTGTCGAGCTCATCGGTAGGCAACGGTGTACCGACCGCGCCACCGACAGAGTATTTCTGACATGCGTCGGTAGGCATCAGTACACCGATCGGCCTACCGACAGGGACCAAATGTTATAGACCTGCGTTGGTCGGTAGGCATCGGTACTCCGATGGGCCTACTGACAGGGGATCTCTGTGACTGATCTGTAGGTGTCGGTACACCGACAGGCCTACCAACAGTAAACCTTGGTAGCTCTTCGGTAGGCGTCAGTACACCGACAGACCTACCAAAGGAGAATTTGACCAATTGGGATGGTAGGCGTTAGTACACCGACGGACCTACTGACAGTAGATGAAATGATGAAGTTTGGATTGGTCTGTAGGAGACAGTACACCAACGGGCCTATCGACAGTATGTATGAGAAATGAAATTAGTTTGATCGGTAGGCATCAGTACACCGACGGGCCTACTGATGGAATGGGTTGGACAGAACAGTTTGTTCATGGGAGAATTTAAGGGTTTGGATGTCGGTATTGGTTCGGGCTTATTTGTGCGAATGGAACGTGCTAACCTATTGAACGCACTCCTTAGATGTGTCTCCAGTTTGGAAAACAATCGTGGGAATCCTATTATTGACTTGTGTATATATGTCATTAGGACTTAAATGATGAAATCCAACAGATTATCGACGTGTATAGGCGTGTGGATAGTTTTCGAGGAAGATTATCATTCTTGTCCTATGGGAATTGATGCATGCATACTATGTTCATGTGAGGTTTCAAGTGTGCCTAGGAGGTGAAAATAATAGGTTGTCTAGACCTGTGGGTTGAAAGACCTACGAAATAAGTATAGAAATCATAGTTAATTTCTAGGTCAGCGCTGGACCATGAGTATTGTACACTCTAAAGTTGGCAAATGGTGGCCTTCCTACCATGGGTTAGCACCCGGAATGAAGAGAGGGACTGCTGGTCGTTCCTGGTGACTACAGTCCCGAAGTGTGATGAGTTACTAAAGCTGCAATGAGGGACACTTAACATTCACGTAAGTATAGACAATTTCATACGGCATTGTATTCTTTGACTGAGTATCCATTAGAGCATCTGAATGTCTGACATAAATCATACTTAGCATTTAACTGTTTCATTTTATATTCGTGTATCATGTTGTTAATTTATGATCTTTAGAATCATGTATAAATTGAGAACAAGGGACAGAATCATGCTTACTGGGCCTTCAAAGCTCACGTAACATTTTATGTTGCAAGTTGAGCTTGAGATGTTGAGGTCATGGACCATTTTGATGTTATGTTATTTTTTTTATCCATGTAGCTATTTCCTTTCATTTTGTACGAACACAGTTTCAGTTTTTTGAGGTATTGTAATAAGGCTCTGCTGAAGCCAGTTGACTAGTTGGATTCATTTTGATGATTTTATATTGAATAA
>JAUPMG010069621.1:0-13223 GCA_031762675.1 Pachysandra terminalis
GTGAATGATGTTTTCTCTTCTACAGGTTTCATAGAATTGATAGTATTTGTTTGCAAGTTCGTACTCTTGTATAACTAGGAAAATTATTTTCAAAAAAAATATGGTTATGGACGGCGGTCTTATAAGAGCGCCGTCTATCATTGTGTTCAATGGCGGTCCGGACCGCCGACCAATGGAAAATATAATAACTGTGTCATACCATTTAACAGCAGTCTATGACCGTCGAGTATTAGGTAATTATTAACCGCGGTCCTAAACCGTCGTGTATAGGCAATTTCAAGCTATGGGCAGCGGTTTAGGCCCGCCGGCCATTCATGTATTATTACCAGCAGTCCAATTGACCGTTGTTTAAATATGCTTATGGACGGTGGGCCATAGATGCCGACAATATAGACTGCCATTGACAGCGGTTTATACTGCCTGCCATCATGTCCGCCAATAATGCTTTCCTCGACGAGGGATAAAGCGGTGGTATGCCGGACCACTGACTTATTCAAAGACGACAGGCTTTATATATTAGCCGGCGGCATAAACCACGTATTTTGTAGTGCACCTTGTAAGTATACAGTTATTTTTGATTTCCTTCGAAGAAAGATAGCAGCCAAAGGGAGTTCCTTCGAAATATACGAATTCAGTAAGGTATTTATGACATTGAAGTGACTTCTTAAAGTTGATTGAGATGGATTTTTCTGAATGGGCAGTACGTGATAAAACCTCAGCTACTTATAATATCTGTTGTATGGCTTATCTAAAGGGGTTTTGTTTTATCTGGAATGGCGGAAAGAATGATGACCTTGCTTTCAGATCTTTTGCATGTAACACGTGTCATTCAAGACGTGTTCCTCAAGGTCTAAAGCAATCTATCACAGAGCAAGTTTGAAAGAATTGAATGACTTATCTTTCTCTTTTGGGAAATAACTTAGTCGTGTTGAAAAACACGTGGCATTTGGGATATGTTTAATGCATGGGGATATTTGAAAGCTCCTCTCTGGATACTTGACTGAGAGACATTTTTCCTTTTCTTAGAGGCTAAATTCCCTATAAATAGTAGAACATATCCTCCATTAAAACCATGACTGAAAGTTCAAAATCTGTGAATTAAAGAGGTAGAATACAACAGTGAGTAAAGGCTCTGAGAGAGATAAGGGATAGTCAATCATTCGAATTTTTGAGTTTTTCTTTCTCTGAGATATGCATTCGAACTGACCTTTCAGTTATTCCAATATTCTCTTTTCCCCCTTGTCTCTTCTTTTTGTCTTATTCACAGGTGACGTTTGAGAAGGAATGCTCTTGGCAGAACTGCTGCGCGACGGTTTGTCCTTCGGTGTGTTTCATAGAAGGAAACAAGTTAAATCATTAGATGCTAAGGTTGCGTTTGCAGCTACTTAATTAAGAATTTATCTGCACTCTTAACTTATTAAAGTGCTTTTTTAAGCCATAAGTGCATTTAATAATGATGAAAGGGAAAGTTCCTCTTTGATAGCCCATAAGAATAAATTGCAAAGAACAACTCCTTACCATTTATGCATGAAGTCAGAATCTAAGGCTGCATTTGGCTCAATTTGTACTTTTGGGATAAGCACTCATTGCATAACTGATTCACTTATCCGCAAAAACAATAAGTTCTTGGAGGGTAATACGTTGCTTGGTTTAAAAAAAAAAATATGTGCAAGTTAAATACCTAAACAAGATAAAACGATAGAAATCTTAAAATTTAGGGATAAAAATATCATTTTTCAAAAGGCTTAGTAATGTATTTAAGGTTGGAAACGTTATTTCGAAGTAGTACTAATGTTTATGTTGGATTTTAGAGATGGGTCAACTCGGTTGGCTTGACCCGTTTGAGCCCACCCAAGGTCTCCACTTAATGGGACGTCTATACTTGATTGGAAGTGTGGATGTGGATAACTCTCTCCTAATGAGATTAAGAGATGCTGGGTGGAGTTGAGTTTTCTTTATGTAGAAGATTCCTCCCTACCCAAGGTTACTATTCACATTTTTGGGAATCTACCCTTAGAGAACTTTCTCCTCTTTTCTTCTCTTCTTCCTACAGAGATCCCGATTTCAAATTGGGGTTCCATACAAAAACCTAGATTAATTGACTGTGGATTCATTGTATGTGGTTCTAGTAATCACATATTCCAACATGAGGCATTATCCGGTTCGATAGAGATCTTCTGCTGCAGATTCGAGTTCGTGTGCATCGAGATACATGATCCGGATCATTTAGAACCTTCATTGGTATCAGAGCCATTGCGATACTTCTTCGTTGGATTGAGTTATGTTGAGAAACCTTGTCTAATTAGCAATTTCTGTAGAAATCTGCTACTTGCGTTTGCCCTGGGCTGTTGCACTTGCACATGCACCCTTGGGCTGGTGTGCTTGCGCACGTGCCCCTATGCTGTGGTGCCTGCATGCTGAGCTGCCCATGTGTGCCTTACTGCGCTGGGCTACCTACGCCCCCTGCTGCAAGAACACCCTGTGCATTAGGTTGCCCCCCCGTGCCCTGCTTTACTGGACCTACACGTTGGGTTGCCTGCGCGAGCCCCACTTTGGGCTCCTACGTGAGCGTTGGGCTGTCGCGCTCGCCCGATGGGCTGTTGCATTGGGCTATCGCCCACGCCCGATGGACTACTACACTTGAGCGCGCCCCTGGGCTGCTGCTGCACTGGCCTGTCATGGGCTACATGACTTACTGGCCAAACAATGCTCACAAACGGGTAATTGAACCTTGATAAGAAATCCTAACAGATTTGAGTTAGCCAATCGGTTCATCCTCTATAGCCCTATGTGTCATAGTCTAGCATGCATTCTTAATGAATCAGAAATAATAACATCATCATCATGGGAAGTCAAATTAGAAAACAAATTTGCATCACTTGAATTATCAATATTAAGTTGAAATAGATAATAAAAAATAAATCCCCTACCATATAAAACTGACTCTAAAGAAATGGAGACACAGTCTCTATTGAAAATAACAGAAAAAATCTAGTCTAAGTAACTTTACTTCTGAGATGAGATTACGACAAATGGCAGGAGCATAGAATACATCATGAAGAATTAGTGCGCGGGTCTCTCGCGTCTTTAGCAAGTATGTGCCAACTCCTAGCACATCAACACTAGTACTATTCCTCATGTGCACTTTCTGACGCCCTGCTAGTATTCATCTGTAATCCATGAACTCAGCTCGCTCTTTGGCTACGTGTTTGCTCGCTCCAGAATCTACATTCCAATCAGGACTAGAATGAGAAAACAAAACATCAGTACAAACCACGCAATAATAGCTAGCTCGTACCTGCTTCTGTTAAGTGCAATCACGAGCGAAGTGTCCGTACTTGTCGTAGTTGTAGCAGATCACCTTGGACATGTCTTTCTTTCCACCTCTCTGTAACGACCTGAATCCGGAAATTAATATAACAATTGAATTTAAGATTATTTAAATTAATTAAATAAGTATAAACAAAAATCTAAAAATTTAGTTGATTGTTTATGCCTTTAAGTTAATGTACAAACTGAAAATAGTTAGCTTAGAAGGAATCAAAATCTTTAGATAAACTTTATAATGTGAATTTTACTGTTTTAATTGAATAATGGAACTAATTGTAAGAATAATATATGTTTTGATAGATATAGTGCATAATTGGGGTCAGATTATAATTAGGGGAAATATATGGGAGTGTGGTGTAATTAAATAAATTTAATTAGGCTTGACGGATATCTGGATGTGTCACCCATTTGATAATAATAGGGTTAAAGTAGTAGATTAAGTTAGATTCCTGAATAGGGATTTAAGTGTAAACTGATTTGATTTTAGGGATTTATATGTTAATAATGAAAAATAGTGGGGTAACTTATGTAAATTTTGTAATTTATGGAGATTTGGGACTTAGGCCCAACGTATGGAATTAGGGAAGTCATGGGTCGTTTGGCTCATGATGTAGAGGTAACGTTAGAGTGGTCAATTTACACTATTGTGAATTCAACAATTGTGTAGTGGGAAAGTTTCCCACTAACGCATCCACCCTTTCGAATAGGATCGTGGGTGAGGAAACTTCCACATTGGGAGTACACGACCAAAAGAGAAGGAAGAGATTCAGATATGAAATTCTAGGTTTTGTGGGAGAAGAAGAGGAAATAAGACTACAAGAGAAAGAGATCCCCGGAAGATATTCGTGGTGATCTTCCTACTCCAAGAGTTAAAGACAATGCTTAGGAAGAGAGGTAGGGATCTTCTGGAGTTTCTTATGGTAGTTTTCTTTGTAGGATTGTGATGAGTCTTTAAAACTAAGCATCCAGATCTCTTAATCTTGCATGTTGATGTGTGATTAACCCATGCTTATATTGATTTTATTATTTGATATGAAGATATGACTCAAATGCTTGAGTTGTGAAATTTAGGTTGAATCTCACATGTAAATCCTTAGGTTTTGTTTGTAGCATGATGAATTTATGTTTGTTAGTATACTTTATGTTTTGAAAGTGAAAAAGTTTGAAATTATGATTGTGTGAAGTTGGGCACAAAGCCCTATAAAATTTAGAATTCTAGGCTGAAAAATAACCTTCAGAAGGACTCTCGGTCCCACCGAGCCTTCTTCCAAACTTACATAATTTATTTAATATTTTTGGTGATTCCTCTGTTAGTTAGGAACACAATTCAACAAGTTTGAAGTGATTCCGAAAAGTATAGAATTACTTATGATTAAAATACTAAAGAAACGTCGAAGCTGAAAGAGATCTCGCGGCAGGTATCTCGGCAGGTGCCGAGCCACTTGCCAAAAACCCCAAAGTTTCTGCCTTACCACAATGGTTCAAGTTTGAGGTCAATCCGATAAGTACAAAAATAGTTGTGATTAAAACATTGAACATGTGTCAAAATTGGAAAATGACCCTCGGCAAGTAGCTCGGTGCTACTGAGCCCCAATAAGGCTCAGTGTTGGTGGACACCTTGGTTTTGGTGTTTTATAATTGCCTTTGGTGTTGGTTCTTGTGCAAAACATCTGAATAAGATTTTGTGCAACAAAAGGTGCCAATTTACTGTATGCAATAACCCTTTGTGGTATGATTATGATGTTTGATGTGATTCTAGAGAATTGTCACATGTTATAGGGTGTATTATATGATGTTAGGATGAATGAAAGTCAAAGCATGAGAATTGGTTGAAATGTGATATGTGGAAACTATACGAGCCGTATGAACTGTGATGTGTTTACGAAGTATGATGAGGTTTCTAGTGAGTTATACATGAAATATGCATGCTAATATGATTTGTAGGTTGTGGTTATGTGATGCATGAAATAGCCATGAGTTATGTGGAATGGTCCTTGTGTGACCCATCCATGCATTAGATATTCATGAGGTTAGGAATGAGTTATGGTGAATGGTTTTTGAGTCACCCATCCATGTATTCGATATGCATGAGGAATAAACATGAGAAATAGTTAGGGGAATTGAGCTCTGTGGGTTGAGAGTCCTGCAAAACTATGATGTACAAATGGGAAGTAATAAAGCAGTGTCCAGTTGTATTAAAATTGATGCCTAGTAATTATTATTACTTGATAGGAGAGCTTCATCCAACTGTAGTAAATTGGATGCCAAGGTAACTTGGAACCGGATGATCACCGGAATAAGAATTGCATTAGTTGGCATTCATACTATGTTTGTTGCATTATTTACATTTGATCCTCACTTTGCATTGTATTCTTGTTTGTGTGCTTGTTTCATCATCTGTGTGCTCGTAGCATTCATCTGCATGTATTGCATTAATTATGGTGTGATGTGTGATTATGGAGTGAGATTGGTGTGCTGTATGATTGTGGATTGCATTATTAATTGATGTGTGATTGTACTTAGGCTATATTGTGATCTATGTTTTGTGATTGAATTGTAGTGTGAATGGTATGTTAAGTGAAAAGGAGAATTGTTACTGTTTAGATGGTGCCATGAGAGTTGGTAGCCTTGGATGTGAATATGTATCATGACAGAGCTCATGAGGACACGGTCTATATTTGAATAGTGTTTGGATGTATTATCATAGAGTTCATGAGTACATGGTATCTATTTAGTTTGTGATTATGTGTTTGGCATGACAGAGTTCATGATGGCAGTTATATTTGCTTAAAACAAGCATGATTATGATTGTAATGGTGTATATGTGAAACAATGACTTGATATTAAGATGAACAATGAATTGCATGAACTGACATGACTTATCATATGAATATGAAAATAATTGTTGCAGTTTCTTTAGATTTTTCCTACTGTGCTTCCAAGCTCACCCCTTATGTTGAAACAGGTGAACCACTGGAGTTGAATGGATTTGGATGTGAGGTTCTTAGCTAGATGGAATCTCAAGACATTATGGACATGTTACTTTAAACTTATATTTACTGTTTTTGTTTGACCCCTCGAGGGCAGGATTGTTGTTACCTTTTGTATTTTGGTTGGATTACATTATAGGACCTAGTTAAAGGTTTAAATTTCATGAGACTTCTGATTTATTTAGTATGCTTTTTTGAATCACGGGTTATTTGGTTGGTATGGCCGCATCCATGGTTTTGGATCCGAAGGTTATTCCCTTGATAATCCTGGAGATCAGATATCTCGGATTCAGGGCATGACAGATTGGTATTAGAGCTCTAGGTTTAGAATACCTAGGGTGAAGAGAACATTTGGATTCACATGTATGAAATGTGGGTTGAGCGCTCTGTATGAATTGCTTGACCTTGTGTGAAATGCCTTGTATGGAGTGTTCTGTGTACATGCGAAATGTTCTGTATTGTGTGTTGTGAGCATAACATGATTTGTGTGTTTACTTGATTAAGATTGCTCTAGGTTGGGGATCTAGAGGCTCTCAAGTCTAGTGAAATTAGGAAGGAACATAGAGACATGTGAACCTAGGAGTCACCTTGATGAATTGTATGTTGTATGTATGATGTAAATTATTTTACTTCTTGAGTTTGTTGAATTGTATGTGATATACATACATACATACACACACACACACACACACATATATATATATATATATATATATAGATATATATATATATCTGTGTGTGTGACTTTAAGATACATAATTAGAGACTTTGGGTGGATTGTAGATGGTAGGAGGACGTAAGAATGTGACGAGAGAAATCTCATCTGCTGAAGCCGAGATGGATCCTTAGATGGCTAGAGTACATAGAGTCTTACGAGGTTTGACTGAGTCGCTCCAAAAGGGGCAGGAGATGAGACTAAGGGCTCAAGGAGGCCGCGGAAATAGGGAAGGAGAAAATGGGATTAGGTGGCTGGAAAGGTTCAAAAACCTTTCACCACCAGTGTTTGAGGGAAATATAGAGCCTTTAAAAGCTCAACGATGGATAGTGGAGTTTGAGAAAGTGTTTAAGGCTATGAGTTGTCCTAGGGAACAACAAGTGAGGTTAGCAGTGTTCATACTGATAGGAGAAGCTTACTATTGGCGGGGGATAGTAAAGCAAACAACAGGTCGAGAGTTTTTTTTTTTTTTGAAAGGTAAGTAATATTTTATTTCATCAACAAATATAGTACAATTTTTATCACACCAAACATGTGCATACAGCACAACAGACCACCACACAGTGTTCAGAACACTAGATTGTATACCAACACTAACAAAAAAACCCCAAATACAGCTTCACATTCTAGTTAACCTTCAGCCACACAACACTCCACCTGACTATTTTATAGCCTACCCTAATACCAACATATAAGATTAGAGATATTAACAAGAAGTAACACCTACTACACCCCACCATACAATCAAGTGCAGCTCTTATAAACCTAACCGTACTTAATCATCTTGAGTACCACCTTGTGTTAGTTGGGTTGGAGTACACTATGAGATTTGGAATTTTTCTCAAATGAGTTAAGGGTGGAAGGATGGCTCTAACCCTACCTATGAGAAACACCCTTTAAGCCTCATGGTATGCCCCACACCATTGATTAGACTATTGAATTCGCCTTAGTTACCTTGCACTCATAAGTGCCAAGTAATTGGAACTAGTTGGTTGGGAAGTGATGTATACTTGTATTGCTTGCATTGATATTTGTTTTATGGACTCATGATTGATCCTAGTCATCAACTTGAGGTTCCATGATATTTGGTAACCATCACTCACCAATGATCATATTGACATTGGCATAATCTGAACTTGATAACTAGAATTGTTAATTGATTGTGTAGTATTTAATAACACTTGGGAAACTTATGATGGCATCTAATCGAATTATCCGCGTGTATGGGCGCATGGATAGTTTCGGTTGATGACTATCATTCGATTCCTAGTTAATATTGCATCTCATACTAGGCTTATGTAATTGTTAAGTGTGCCCAAGAGGTGGTGAATATGGTTGGTGGAATCGCTTGATGGTAAACACTCTAAACTAGCATTGGGTTGGAATTCCTAAATCTCTTATGGTGTCCCTCGCCATGGGTTAGTGCCTGAAATGAGGAGAGAACTTCCGGTTGTTCCTATTGGCCTATGCCCAAAATTTGTTATTGCAATTGAATTGGAAGAATGAGGGGAGTTTAACTAGTTACATGAGCTTAGTTCATCATTCATATCACACTTGCATTCTTGTTTGAGCACCTCATTTAGAGCATCTACATGTTATCATATCCTATTGCATATCATCCATCATCCAGTAACTCATTATGGTTAGACTTGGTTTATCTCATATAATTGAATTGGTTTTGCTTTGAGTATTATTTGCTTGATGATATCTTATGAGGATGGATGACATATATTGTATCACTGGACATTCCAAGCTTACACAACATATCTTGTTGCAGGTTGAGATGAGTGGGAACCGATAAAGACTGGATGCTGATTCACTTCGAGACAACAATTCATTCCTAGTTGGTGATGTTGGAGTATATAAGTAGTATATTGTATTGTAGTATTTGGTTGTAATTGTTGTATTTCAATATTTTCACTTGTGACTCTTCTAAAGTCACAAGGGATTATGTAATTTTAATTTTGGTTGACTTCCGCACTTTGAATAATTAATGAAAGTGATGTATTTTACTTTTATTTACTAGTGGTTTAATATGGCAATTCGCGTTCCAGTAATGGAACTCGAAGGTTGAAACATGGGATCAGTGCCTCCACAAGGAAATGGAGGTCTATGTCAATGACATGATTGCTAAATTTAGAAAAGATGAAGATCACCACAACATCTTAAGGAAAGTCATTGATTGTCTTAGAAAGTATAAGTTGTGCTAGAATCCAGCTAAGTGTGTCCTTGGAGCCACAACGGGAAAGTTACTGGACTTCATAGTCAGCAGAAGAGGTATTGTAGTAGATCCAGAAAAGGTCAATGCCATTACCAACATGTCATCAACAAGGACTGAGAAAGAAGTTGGGGGATTCTTGGGTAGATTGCAATATATAAGACGGTTCATAGCTCAATTGAATACAACTTATGAGCATTTCTTTAATTTACTCAAGAAGAATCAATCCAAGAAGTGGAATGAGGACTACCAGAAGGAGTTTGAAAAAATCAAGAGGTATTTATTGAAACCCCCAATTCTTGTTTCACATACCTGAAGTTTTCTAATTGAGAACACCTCGCAAGTGCACGAGTTCAAATGTAGGTTAGTAAGTACAAGGGTATCGTACCCAAGAGACTGAGACGATTGGTTGGATTAAAAGACTTGACTGCTAACTAGTTCAAAACATGATTTGTTTGGAATTTTAAAACTAAGAATTAACTGAATAAAATGAATCTAAATGCAATGAATTAAAAGTGGGAAGTTTAGCAAGAGGGAGTTGGTCTAGGGATTCAAATCCACCATTAGCCTCCTAAATTTTGGCAACCAATCTAACATAGGGGATTTGATTAATTTGTATACCCAATTGGGTGTTGACTACAAGTCTCATCAATTACAAGAAAGATTATGCGAATTGAATCATGACATAACCCAATTTTGATTGGCACAAGTTTTATACACTAACTACCCTAAACTAGGGTTGTAAGAGAACTTGTCTTCTCTAGGCATGGCTTATCAAATCAACACATTCAAAATTAAAAAAAAAAACAAAAAAAACTATTGCAAAACCATCTTGTACATGACTTGGACTAGTTTGAGTATTAATTCCAAGCAAAAAATATCCCAAATATTGTAATAAAAATTCCAAGAAATGAATTGAAAGCAATACAATCAATTACTATAGAAGTAATTCACAAGGTTTTGCAATCTATACAAAGAGATCAACTGAAACCCTAAATCAAATTGATAAAATCCAAATTTACTTGGCTAGGGTTTCATTGAAACCCTAGAATGAGGCTTAGCTCCTTATGTGAGTTGAAGATGAAGAAGCTTGGATGGTCTTCATGCTTGATGAAGGCTCTTCCTTGTCTTCTTTATTCTTTTCCTTGTTTGTGTTTTTCTCAAGCAACTCCTCTCTCAAGCTTGTTCAAACTCTCCTCTTGAAGCCACCTTAGAATTTTTTCCCCCCAATTCGGAATCTCCTTCTAAACCCTTTTGTATTCCTCTTTAAACCCTTCCTCCTTGAACCAAAATCCAGAAAACACCCTTCAAGAAACAGGGTTGAACCAATAGAAACGAAACTGAATCATGAAATTGGACCAAATATGGGCTGGATCTGTGCCGTCAGTGGCCTTGATCGGCAGGCTTAGTGTCGCTCCCCAAATCCAAGATATGAGAATCTCGAGGATTCCAAGGAACCGACCTTCGGATCTACCTTGTGGATACGGATAACAACCATAAGATCAACCCTTACCTGGTTGAATCAGAGTCTCACAAGAATAATAATTAGTGGAAGTCTTTAAAATTAAAACCATTGCCCAACCAAACATGTCGAGAAATGAACCCACAAGTAATGCAAATAAAATCCATAAGATTTCTATTACAAATTCGCCCTTTAAGGGGTCAAACCAAAGTAAGAAAAATAAAATAAAGTCAGTAATCAGTCTCATAGTAAGCATCTCATAAGAAACAATGTCTCAACGCCAAGTCACCTTCCCAGCCAGTCCAACTAAGATAAAAGAACCTGTAGAGATAAGGATCAACCTAAGCCTAGTAGATTAGTCCTATAAGTCAACACTACTTACTTTTATGCATGTAAATCAACACAGTTCATTTCATGCACTCCATTCAGCACATAATATCATAGTCATACGTGTATTATCATGTCATCATACTATATATCATGTACTAGTATGAACGTAACAATTGTCATGCAACATCACAATTCACATGGAAACCACAACATATCTAATCATAACATAATTAGTTCATAATCCCCATAGTTCCCTTATGTTAAGATTAACCCAAATGATCCCATCATGTTCAAGCAGATTCCACATGGTTCCACCATGTTCCAAACAATAATCACACAATGTACACATGGTCCCACCATGCTACACAACAATAAGATCACAACAACACAGTCTAACTGTGCTTCACAACAAGCACCACATGGTCCCACCATGCTACGGCCAATTAACCAGATGAACACATCACATATCTAACACATAATCATTCCTTTCGGGACTTGCACCCACGGAGGAAGTTTCCTATACCATTCCTTTAGGGATTTGCACCAACGATGGAAACACACCTTTATGCACATAACCAAACACATATCAAATACAAACTCTCACTATGATCACAAGAAACATATATCACCATTCTTTTAGGGACATTCACCCACGGAGGAATCCACCAACACAATCCTTTCCTTTAGGGACTTTCACTCACGATAGAAACACCTATCTAAGTTCTTGCCTTTAGGGACTTTCACCCACGGTAGAAGCTCACCTACCCACAATCATTCGCAATCATGAAGTCACAAGGTACATACAAATCAAATACAATGCGGTGCAATGCAAGGTATGATGCAAGCATGGAGTGAAATGAGATGCAGTGCAATGCAAGGTGTCACCCGGCATAACCCAGTCACGAGCTCATTCCGACTCATGACCATACGACCAATCCTTTTAGGGACTTGCACCCACGACGAAAGCCACCTTTCTTATTCCTCTAGGGGCTTTCACCCACGGTGGAATACACCAGTAACACGCCATACTTTTAGGGACTTTCACCCATGGAGAAAGCCACCTAATTATTCCTTTAGGGACTTGCACCCACGAAGGAAAGCCACCAATCTTATTCCTCTAGGGACTTGCACCCACGGTGGAATACACTAGTATACTCACATTCCGTTTAGGGACTTGAACCCCCGGTGGAAGCATACCTGTAACTAGACCTTCCTTTAGGGACTTGAACCACTGATGGAAGCATACCTGTAACTAAACCTTCCTTTAGGGACTTTCCCCCACGGTGGAATAAACCGATACCAAACCTTCCTTTAAGGACTTTCACCTATGGTGGAATACATCTGCACCATGCATTGCCTTTAGGGACTTTCACTCACGCAATCAAAAATACCTATCCATGTTCTTGCATTTAGAGACTTTCACCCACGGTGGAAGCTCACCTATCCATAATCATTCACAATACAACCACAGTCACAATATTGGATACTCACAGTACCCTCAAACAAACAATCACATACAAGTTAGCATCATAGAATTCATACCTAAGTTACACAAAAGTTAACCCAAATCTAACCTAGGTCAACATTGGAAGCTAGAAACACTAATCACTCAATCTGGTCCTACATGACCCATTCTATCCACACTAATCTCCCGTTGAGGTCCTAAGACCACATCCTAAGCCTTTGAGTTAATAACACCTCATATACCCTTCACTCAGTCCAGCAATTCCAAGTTTTTTACCTTCTCCTACTCTTTCTATGATTCGTTTAAATCTAGATCTTTCGCACACAAACCATCCACACAGGCATATGCACAACCCAATGGGGATCACCCTCACAAATTTCCAAATCATTTGGACTCGGTAGCTTTTCGGTAGCTGCCGAGTGACCTACCGATGCTCGGTAGCATGTCCAGAGAGCAAGCACTTCTCCCCCATTTCGGTAGCTACTCGGTAATTGCCGAGTGAGCTGCCAAGAGTCTCAGTTGCACTACTACCTAAGCTCGTTAGCATGTCCCGAGAAACCACAAATTTCATGGTTTTCGGTATCTAAATCGGTAGCTGCCGAATGACCTACCAAACGTACAATTTAGGCCAAAATCAGGGTTTTTGACTAGGGCTTTGTACTTCTATTCATTGCTATAGATTTCTAAGTTCTTAACAATCCAAAAATAAGTCT
>JAUPMG010069632.1:0-13222 GCA_031762675.1 Pachysandra terminalis
TCTATCGAACCGGATAACATCCCATGTCAGAATATGTGATTACTAGAACCACATACAATGAATCCACACTCAATCGACCTAGGGCTTTGTATGAAGCCCCAATAGCAAATCCAGATCTCTGTAGGAAGAAGAGATGAAGAGAGGAGAGAGTTCTCCAGGGATGGATTCACAAAAACGTGAATAGTAACTTTGGGTAGGGAGAAGGAGTCTTCTACTTATAGAAGACTCAACTCAACTCCATCTAGGACTCTATCTTCTAATCTCATTAGGAGAGAGTTATCTGCATCAATACTTTTAATCAAGTATGAACATCCCATTTAAATGGGGACCCCGGGTTGGCCCAAACCAGTCGGGTAGACTGGGTCAACCCATCTCTAAAATCCATCACTTCATAACATGTCGTTACTATTAGTATTGTAAAGCATATTTTTTTACAAGTTTAGTAATGTTGTAGAAATAGGGAAAATATTGCATGTTATTGTCCAGGGGAAAATATTGCATGTTGTTGTACAGGTTTAGTAATGCTGTAGAAATACGGAAAATATTAAAAAAAAAAAAAAAAAAGCCATTAATGGCGGTCCTAATAGACCGCCATTAATTTATCACAGCACCAATAATGACTAGTTGAATAACGACAATCCATTTACACCACGGTTGAGATTGCTGTTGAGTCCATGCTTATAGGCGGTCCTAGATAGTTAATAATTACCTGATCATTAATAGCAATTCTATTAGACCGCCGTGAATGTTATTAACGACAAGGTATTAATCGGGGTTAGGTGGACTGTCGAGAAATGTATCAACAGCGGTTCATTGACTTTTACAGGCGGTTCGAACTATCGGTAAAAACCATATATTTTGTAGTGTTGGAACAAGACACATTAATATGATGAATGTCTTGCCAATTTACAAGTAGCGCACGTCACCAGAATGAGAAATTAAGCATCTCGCCTACGGGTAGAACCCCTTATCATTGGAACGAGTCATGTATGATATAATAAATGTCTCGTCAATGTCCGAGTAGCACCATTGTCATCAAAATGAAGAATAAAGCATCTGGTTGATGTACGGATAGATACCCTTGTCGCTATATGTACTCGCATGACATGATCATACTTGAGTTTTGCAGGAAAATAATTGGAAATTTATTTAATACTATTGATCTACGCAGCTCTCTTCTGATAAGGATTACACTTCGATAGGTATGATACGGAGAGGCTTAGCCTTTTGTAAGGTGATTCCAAACTTATCTTCCATATCCATATCCTGCGGTATCATCCCATCTTCAAGCTTCCATTCAAAAGAATGGATAAGCGAAGTCAACATCAGATGCACCATCTTGAGCCCCAATGAGTCCAGGACAAATCCGTCTCCCAGATCCAAACGGAATAAGCTCGAAGTGTCGACCTCTCACATCGATATCTGACCCTAAGAATCTCTCAGGCAAGAACAAATTAGGATTCTCCCATATGCTTGAATCTCGACCAATCGCCCATACGTTTACTAAGACTTTTGCATTCTTTGGCACGGTGAAACCCTGAATCTCTACATCAATTTCGGTTCTGTGAGGGATTAACAATGGAGCTACTGGATGTAAGCGAAGTGTTTCCTTCACGATTGCTTGTAAGTAAGGTAGTTGAGGGATGTCCCACTCTTCAACTGCTCTGTCTTTGTCAACGACTGCTTCTAGCTCGGACCGAGCCTTTGACATTATGTCTGGATTGCGAAGTAATTCTGCCATTGCCCATTCCAACGTACCAGAAATTGTGTCTGTCCCTGCAATAAATAGGTCCTAAACAACAGAATGTGTTTTGGAACATGGTTAATGAATTGAAAAACTTGGCTGACTATCTTGATGAGTGAAATATATGGTGAGTTAAGATTCAGTATTCTAAATTGTTAGAATCTGAATTTGGGTTATTATTTACTAAAAATTCAAAATCCTACGGCTTAGGCATTAACCCAATAAGAAGAGCGGCTTGGATCAAACCGGCTCAACTGATGGGTCAACGCGTATCAATCCATTGAATTGTTGTCACATGTATTTTAATATAAAACTATAAAAATACTATGTCATAATATAAAATATGAAGAAAAAGAATAAAAAACAACCAATCAACCATAGGTGTATAAAAGATTTCCTCCTATAATGTATCAAAATGTCAAATAGATATTATTCATTGTACCAGTGTTCCAAACATCCAAAACAATATACACTAATAGTCCAAGTATCCAACACAAATCATCTTAAATTAAACTAGCCAATCAATGACCCGGTTGAAACTTGTCTTAGTCGGTCGGATCATCGATTTAACTAGTTAAATCAATGGGTCTAATTGGTTTTCAAAATTTAGTGAGTTAAAAGCCCACCTGGCTCGATTATACAACTGGGTATCGATTCAACCGCTTGAACCAGTCAGATTGAACTGGGTTTTAAAACATTGAATTATAGACACTTGGTTTTGGAATTTGATACGTGAGAAATTCGATAGAACTTAACCAATTTAAAAGCATTCAGTTTTAGGTTTATAGAGCTGGCTCATAATGGGGTCCAAATCTGGTTCTATAAAAGATGGACTCGGTAAGAATTGGGTATACCTGACAGGTATCCGTCAGATGGACACGGGTCCTCTGTGATGAACACGCCCTGTGATGTGCGTGTGGTGAGAGACTTACACGAGGGCAAAATGATAATTTTGCCCTTATAAAGCATGTCATGTGACGACAAAATTACCATTTTGCCCTTGCGTATGTCTCTTAGCACACGCACATCACAGGGCATGTTCATCACAGAGGATCTGCACTCCCGTCAGATATCAGGTGTCCTTGGATTTGTTAAATAATTCATTAACTATTTTTTAAAGATAAGATACTTGAAACTAAATAAAAATTCAATTTATATTTAAGTAATTCAGTAGTTAATTTTTTTTGCAATCAATAATTATAATATTAATTAGTTAATCAAAACTGCACAAAAGTTGATCTATATTTTAATTTTTAAATGTCGATTTGTATTAGACATTCAGTTTATGTTATATATGGATGGTGAGTAATATGTGTTGGTGCAAATATTCTATCTAGATTTAGAAAATCTAAATTTTTGGAATGAGATCGTTATCATGATAATCAAATAATATTAATATAATAAAAATAAAGGCTTTTGACATACAATAGTGTAATAAGTATAGGGTACCCAACAAGTATCTGTTAAGAATAGAGTATTTACGGGTTCGATTCTAGGATTAAGGGTGACAACAATAAATCTGAAACCAATAATACCCGAAACTGTCCCATGTAGTAGGATTCGTTCCGAGACTTGATGGACTCAACCCGAACTCGACTCATTGACACCCCTTTGGCTGATCCAAACCAGTGAAAAACCAGTCGAATTGAACGAAACGATATTAACCCCGTTAAGTCATTTTAAAAGTTTCATTTAAATTTAGACATAATTAACTTTTTGCTGCAAATTAGTTTTTAAAAGCAGCCTCACACCTGTTTCACCAAAATGAGCTATGTGAAGAGGCACTTCTATCCAAAAGAGTTTTTAAAAGTGTCACCAAACACCCGAGCATTAGGTAGAAAGTCCTTTTGGATCTAGGAAGGGCTTCCTCAATGCTAGTTAAAACAAGCCATTCCCAACAACCGAACACGAAAGTTATGTATAAGAGCAAGGAATAGGTACTAACCATTAATAGGTGTTTGATAACGACCAAGCTGAACTCGGAACTATTCACTTCACTGTGGTTGAGAAAGGCATCCAGTGCGTCCTTGTCGATAGAAGAAATTGGGGATGCTGTGGCCTGTAATCGTTGCTTGATAATACCATCAAAAATCGCCAGGAGTCTAACAAAACGAGTCTCCATGCGAGCTCTTAAACCTTGCGGGTCTATCATTCTAAGAACTGGAAAATAATCTGCAAGATTAGGTTTTCCTCCCTCCATCAGCACACCCCACACAAGATCCTTAAACTCTTGTACTAATCCCGAGTTGGGGTCGGCCAAATCAATGGAAAACAAGGTGTTCGATATCAAATTCAAGGCGGTGGTGAAAGCAGCCTTGCCGATATCAACCGCAAGACCAGCACGGCAGCTTTCGCTTACATGGGTGAGGAGATCTTGCATCTTTTGGTGTCGGAGGCTTTGGTAGGCGTCGAGGTTCTGAGTGCTGAGCATCTGTGCATTGCAGATCTTTCGACTATTTCGCCAATGAGTATAGGGTTGTGAAAACGCAAGGGACATGTCGTGGTGGTTCTGTGCTCGCATTGCGTCGGGGACGGCTCGATGAGCAAAGGCTTTGTCATTCTTCTGTAAGATTTCTTTAGCCATCTCTGGCGAAGAAACGACTATTGTAGTTATGCGACCGAGTTGCAGAGTCATGAGGGGTCCGTAAGTGTTGGCGAGCTGGGTGAGTGACTCGTGGGGTTTGGAACCGAGTTTGAAGAGGTTTCCGACTAGTGGAAGAGGGGTCGGACCGGGTGGGATTTTGCTTCTGCTAAACTTAAATGCTCTTCCATTAAAAATGAGAAGCTGAATGCATATCCACACAATGGAAAACCCCATTACAAGAATTAAGTATTCCATCTCTCTTCTCTTTCTCTTTATCTTCTTTGCGTTATCATAATAAGATAACAAGCCTATTTATAGTACGCAGCAACACGAGTCAATCTAGCCAGATCAAGACAATCTCGCACTTAGTCTCATACCAAACATAAACATCTTATTTAACACGAGTCAATCTAGCCAGATCAAGACAATCTCGTACTTAGTCTGATACCAAACATGAACATCTTATTTAACACAAGTCGAACCAGCCAGATCAAACCAATCGGATTAATCCACCACATAAATCCAACAGGGAGGATCGGTATACCCGTAACTCCTACACTGATGTGAAAGCTTAGTTGCAAGACGCATTCAATAAAGGAGCTATTGAGATCCAAAAATGATTTTGTTTTTTTGTCTTTTTTTTTTTGGAGGGAACCATTCCTAACTCCGGCCCTGGAGATGAGATAAAAGAAGTCTCTATATAGACATTGCATATACATTAACACAAGTGGCAGAAGCGATGGCTTGAACACAAGTGGCAGAAGCGATGGCTTGCGAGGAAGGTCTGAAACTAACCTTACATAGAGGTTTCATAAGAATTATCATTGAAAAAGAAAGAAAAGGCACGTCTCTTTCGATTTCGACTTAGGAGTTGGGATAAGACTGATTACTATCAAGAAATTTAAGACAAGGAGACAAAATGACGTACAAACGCTTCAACAAAACGTGGGCTGCTGCTAAAACGAAAAATAAATTTAAATACATGTAAATGGCATGTATGTATTATTTGTGGGTTCTACCAAAGAAATATGTATTATTTGTGGGGTAAAGATTTGTCAGAGAAACATTTGTTGTTTTCATTGGTGCTGGGCTAAATAACAAAGGTTTCAAAGTTATCCAAGTATTTGTGATTATCATTTTTACCAAAAAGAGAAAACAATATGTAAGCCTGATTGTATTAATATATTAAAAATTTAAATTCAGTTTATTTTAGGTTTTTTTGACGTGAGTATATGCACAATTCTACATTTAGGTTTTAGTGAATTGAAAAATTGTATGTCACATCCCATTGAGTTTGTCATAATGGCAACAAGTGCCCCTTAAACTTTGGCCATCACAAACACTTCCCCTCTAGTTTGAAAGTACTTACAACAAACCCCTTTCGTTAGTAACTATCAATAAAGTAACGGAATATTTTATTTTTGCTTACCGCAGTATATTTATGGACGAAAATACCCTTGTATACTTTGTTTAATAATCTTAAGAACAAAATAGATGTTTATATGGAAGAAGAAAGAAGCTTAGTATCAATGAAAATTGTGAAAACCCCATTGATCTCATACAATTATAGGATAAAAATAAAAATAAAAATAAATAAATAAATGATATAACAAAAAAAATCAGAAAATATATAATTAAAAATGGTTCATATTTATTACAATTATCATTGATTGAGGGGTATTATAGTCAAATGATCAGTTTCTGTTACAGATCATTAGACCCCCTCTAGTTTGAATTTGAATCTAATATATTTTGGATACTTATATATACTTTTTGGATGTTGTAACATAAATGTTGTATTTATTAGTTGTAAACTTTTGTATTATTTAACATTTGTATTATATAGTTAATAATATATATTTTAATGAAGATATTGCTTTTTATTAACTAATTTTATTATTTGTACTTTAGAAGCTATTACTTAGTACCTCTTAAAAAAAAGAAAATGAAAGAATGAAATTGGCTAAAATTAGGTCTATATTAAAATACTTTAAATAAAATAAAGTGAATTTATTTCGGCAAAATATCCGAAATATGCTCAAATTTTGCGAAATTTCAGTCCTTTATTTCGTTCAATTATTTTGATCAAAAAATTATTTTTCACCAAAATTTCGGATATTTCGATTTTGTTTGTGCCTCTGAAATCCTTGAAATTGGTAAAATTTTAAACTATAGGTCAGACCTTACTTTTTAAAAGTTTTTAACATTGCATCATTTCATCTGTAACTCGAGAGAAAAATATCCCAAATACCCCTTATTGCTTTTCTTCTAATGACGCATTTAAGGGCTCTTTTAAAATTATATTTATGCCCCCATCTTCTTCTAATCTTTTCCCCAATCGAATTGGCCTATTTGTTGAAAACCCCTTTCATTCTCTTACCATTTTCTGGTCGATCACGTCTTCTCCGACGTATCTATTGAAAACCCCTTTCATCCTCTACCATTTTCGGTCAATCACGTCTTCTCTAGCGTAACTGTTGAAAACCCCTTTCATCCCCTTATGCACAGACTAGAGAATTGAAAGAGAAGCTGAAGTATAACACTGCAAACTAGGAAAAGTCAAGATAAATACCCCCGTCCATTAAACAATTTGAGTTTAGGAGGTTATGGCAATTTTATCCCTTTTTCTATACCAAGGATGCTAGACGTGAGATATATTTCATGCCACTGAGATAAGCTTGAATTATGTAGTAATATCCATGTAATTCCTTGATTCATCTCGTAATAAACATATCTTCGTCATGTTAACTTTTTCAATCTATGACCTAGTTCATTAAGCAATATTAAAACACCTAACCATGTACACCTTGTTTGATGTGATTTTGAGACAAGATTAATGCAGCTTATAATACTTCATTTTAGATTCTGTTTCATGGCTGCATATGCTTTGGCAGCAAAGTTATCTTTCATACCTTTTGATATTGGTTATAATTGATAGCTATCACCATTTCATATTGCAAATCTCAAAAAGTTGGACAGAAAAAAGCTACTCCATTGGATTGGATCCATATTCCTAACTATTGTCAACTTCTGAGCATCTCCTAGAAGGTAGATGAGATGGTTATGGTCATCTAATTGGGTTGATTTCTAATTTAAGGGTTGCTTTCATTTCCACTCTTGTTAGAATCTATAGTAATTTGGTATGATTAATAACAATTGAACTAGAATAATGCGATTTATAATAATTTAATACATTTTTCTTTACTGCTACTATTTTCCTTGTCTAGGTGGGTTGGGTCCCAAGTTATAGGCTATGGACAAGACAATACCATTCATGGCTTATCAAGTATCTACAGTAATTTGGTATTATTAATTAATGGTAAATTGTTATAGAATAAAACAAGTTTCTATAGAATAAGACAAGTTGTGGTTTTTTATAACAATTTCTGAACAAATTTATGTTCTAATAAAATTTGAAATATGTTCCTAGAGGTGTGTAAATGCGAAGTTCAG
This sequence comes from Pachysandra terminalis, assembly GCA_031762675.1. Lineage (NCBI taxonomy): Eukaryota > Viridiplantae > Streptophyta > Magnoliopsida > Buxales > Buxaceae > Pachysandra > Pachysandra terminalis. The sequence goes on from JAUPMG010069632.1 coordinate 7,782, forward strand.
AGCTAAATGGTGCACCACCAGGCTATATTGGCTACAGAAAAGGCTCGTCGGAAACTCTGATTCTACGAAACACGTTGTGAAACAGAAAATCTTGGTTTCAGTTCTATGGGGTTTCTTCTTGAAGTCGGTCATAGAATAGAGAAAAAATGAACTCGGCATGGAGGGTTTTGAAGTCATCAATGGCGACTTTATTTACTTCCTTATTTCACTTTCTTTGAAAACTGAAAACGAGATTTTTTTGAAATTTAATAGAAATCCTTTTTTTTTGTTTACCTCAACATCTAGATCCGAGGAAAAGATAGGGCTTTTGATGTGTGGATTTGGAAGAGTATGAAATCTTTTATTGTAATAACCCAAACTAAAATAATGAGGTTATTGTATAATTAATAAATGAATAGGAAGTAATTTAAAAAAATTAGTAAATAAGCTACAATGTTTGACTTTGACTTGTTATGATTGGTCGGTTGTAATATAGGAAACTAAGTGCAACACACACAATCATAATTCTCATAAGTTATAATGTGTGGCTAGGATCTTGTAGGAACTTTTAATATGGTTGAGATTCAATAGGAGTTATTACTAGTTCTAATTTAGTTAGGATTCAATAATCAAAAGAGGATTAATGACTAGTTCAACTAAAACTATGGCACGTAATCTAATGGTTAGGATTTCGTAGGAGATTCTAATCTAATCTAATTGCTGGAAATTTATAAGAGAAATATTAATTCTAGTTAAGTTAGAATTTAGTAATAACTAGGAATCTAAATCTACATGTTAGAATCAAACTAATCTAAAGGATGATATTTAATAAGGAACTAGATCTAATCTAATAAGGATTACGATAAGAAAGAATGGATAATAATTCAACTAAGACTAGGACACTTAATTCATGGAGATTATATGGGACTTAGCTAATCTAATCTAAAGGTAGAGAATTAAGACTAATCCAAATTAGATAAGGACTCCTAGACTACTAGAAACTCATAACAGAAAACTATATAAACACTAGAGCTGGACGTATGAGCCATAATTCAAAGAGAAGAGAAAGAGAGAGAAGAAGAGTTGCAGTAGCTCAAAGGCTTAGAGTTGCAGAAAATCAAGCTCGAAAAGGAAGAAGAAGATGTTCTACTCAATACAAATAAGAGTTCGAGGTAAGTATTCAAGTAAAACCTTATTTTCGATATGAACTAAGTACATGTCATATTCCTTGAGTATGACATAGCATATCTAATATAATTCTCTTTCTTCTACTCCTTCTAAAAAAAATATGATAAAAAGTATACTTTTCTGGGTTTGAATACCATGCCATGATCACGGTAAATTAGTATGTTATTTATGATTTAAAATTATAGCTTTGGTTCAGAATTAAATTCATTGTGTGTTTTGATTAAATATTAGTTAAAAAGGACTTAAAATAGATTTTTTGGAGTTTTCTGACCAAATCCATTGCATCGGTAGACTAGCAGTATACCGCTAGTGTGCCGGCCAGACTTCTAGGTTGGGTCGGCAACCTAGTGATGTACTACTAGGTGTGTCGACACCTAGGGGTGGAGGCCCCCACCCCTATCTTGAGTTGAGTGGTGCTACATGTTGGCCCCCTACCACAAAATTCCACCATTTTTGAAGTTTTTAAAAATACTGTTTTATATATATTTTAAAAAATTGCAATTTGATACCCAATTTTATATATATATATATATTATTTAATCTTTTAAAATTACATCCTTACACGTTGTTTTTAAATTAATATTATACCTGACTTTTTCAAATTACACTTTTACTCGTATTTTTTTTTTAAATTAATATTATACCTCTTTATAGGGATGTTAACAAGCCAAGTTAGCACAACTCGTATGAGCCAAAATTGAGCTCTTACAATATGAGCTTGAGTTCGAAAGAAAAAGCTCATTAACTTAGAGAACATGAGTCGAGCTTGGGTAGGCTCAACTCTGCTAAAACTTGGCTTGATTTGTTTATGTAATTATACATTTATATTCCTATATCTTTTATTATATCTTAATATTAAACATATATGTTAATATATTATGCTATATATAATAATAATCAACTATAATATTAATATATTTAGAATAATCTAAGGTTTTTTACAAGCCGGTCTTTTTGTGAGTTGAGCTTGAACCTAGAATATTTTAGCAATCCTAAGCCTAAAATTTTTTAATGAGCTTGAGCTGAACCTAAGTCTTGATCAAGGTTTAAGAGCCTGAGTCGAGTTGGACAAAGCTCGGCTCGGCTCATTTACAGCCATTAACTATTTATTAATATATGTCAAGGTTTAAATTTCGTTAAAAATTTTCGATTTCGTTTAAGTATGCAAAAATCAAAATTCTAAAACTTTGCTCTAAAAGATTTTAGACAATTTTAACAAAAAAGTTAAAAATTATCAAAATAATTAATTTTAATTAAAGTAATAATTTTAAAAAATCAGATTATTTTGTTAAAATCATCGAAATTTCATAAAAAAATTTAATGAAATTTTGCTATTTATATCATATAAATAATAGAAAATTTTCTTATCAAAATTTCATTTCGGTCCTCAGATCGAAATCATTGAATAATTAGTTAAGCACACTGGAATTATTTTTATTGTTTGTAATTTAGTATGACCACCCCAAAACAAATTTTCTAGCTCCACCCCTACCAACACCCAATTTGTATCTTTTTGGTTTACGGTTGAGGTGTCGAGGGAGGTTCAGTATACCGAAAGGTATGCCGAGCCTCTGAGAAATTATTTTGGGCTCACTGTCTAAGGTGCCGAGGATTATCAGTATACCGCTAGGTATGCCGATAATCCCAGTGGCAACCTAGAGGTAGGCTAGAGGTATACTGAAAATTTTGAAGTTGTTTCAATTGTTATGAAATTTTGCAAGAATTTTTTAAATACCCTAATTAGACTATATGTCGTGTTAGAAATTGAAATTGATGGATATTTTGCATAAAGTACCTATGGAGGAGGTTTTGGCCTCGTCTGCCAACATGTGATATTTTAATCTAGGTTGTTATCATGTTAAAGCATGTTATAGTCATATTCAACTGACTTTATTACATATGTTCATATACACAATTGATTGCTTAGTTAATGTGCACAATTCACTTACACTGCATATGCCTATAGAGCATGTTGACCATGATTTGGATATAATGCATTAGCTTTACCCCATACTTCCATATTCTGGAATTTATAAACATAACTGAGGGGTATTGAAATATGAAAATTTCAATATAAGTGAGAAAGTCTCGGATTGACTGATTTGCATGTGTTAAGAGACTAGCATCCCAATAGACCAACTTTGATTCTTGTCTTGCGAGACGAATGCTTGTCTTGTTGCATGATTGTTCGAGTGAAATTCTATTAGTAGATCGGCTAATGTATGGTTCACAAGGAGCAATCCACACTAGTGAAGCCCTAGGATTCGTCCCCATGATCAAAAATAAGTTAAGAAATTGTGCCCTCTAGGTTGGAACCCCTAGAAACTATGATGCTCACATATATAGAATAATCTACTATCATAGCCTTGTATTTGGGCGATGAATTTACATTAGTGGAACATCTTGGATAGTTGAGATTCGATGAAGTATGGAATATACACTAATTGAATGCCAAACAGCATGCATATTGCATTCATATGATTGTACTTAGATCACATGTGGTGATTATATATATTTATGTACATAGCATGCATTGCATTCATTAATAAATGAACCAGCATATTATCTCACTAAAAAAAATAGTGGAATTAGGGGCAAATCTGTAGGAGAGGATGATTCGGAGGGGTTGTATACAGGCGGTCTAACCAGACCGCCTCTACTATATATGTTTTTGCAATTTCGTTTGAGGAAAGCGGAAGCGGCAAAAATGGCAACAGAGGATGGAACTCCCTCTCTTTTTTGTTTCTCTGTTATGGCGTTTTTTCCCTGTAAACGCCTTTATATCTTGGAAAAAAATCTAGTGTTCTGAAACAAGCATCTAGGGCATCCGAAACGTTGAAGCAGATCTGAGTTGATTTCTTCTCGTTCTCATTGAAACCTAAACGCTGAAGCAGATCTGAGTAGGTTGATTTCTTCGCAGATCTGATTTCTTCTCCTTTTCATCGAAACCTAAACGCTGAAGCTGATCTGAGTAGGTTGATTTTTTCTCCTTCTCGTCGATGCCAAGGCCTAGCGAAACCAGATCCGAGGTTCGTGCATCAGTTTGATGGAGAGCCGGAGTGCAGTCCTCAGGTTTTTCAGATCCAGGGGAACATTCGACAATCGGTTTTACTTGTAAGTTCAGTTTCAGAAACTCCGGCGACCTGAATCACAGATCTAGGTTAGATAATTTCTTTTTCCGGCTTTAGATTCCAAATGCTTTTTTTTCGGTCATAATCTTTTCCATTTTTGTTTTTATTTGTTTGGTTTCTAGGTTTGTTGCATTTTTTTGTCCTTGAAACAAGCAAAGGCGTTTTCGTCTAGCTGTGTATACATAATTTTGAATCATGGAATGATTAAAACTTGGTTGAATTGTACGGTAAAATTGTGTTTTTTGTGCAGGAAAATGGTTTCAGTTCAGACGATGTGTTTATCAACAAAATTGTCGCAAAGGAAGGAGATTATGTTTTTTTTTTTTTTTTTGGTAGAAGGAAAGAATTATGTTGAAGTGAGCTTTCCTTTCAGATTAGTTGATATCATTTTAATTCTTTAGATTACTGTTCTTCTTCCTGCTGCTTCATTTCTGACAATGATCATATAACGTTTTTTTCTTTGACAGGTTCATGATGGAAAATTACTTGTGAATGGTTTCATCCAAGATGAAGATTTCATTTTAGAACTTATGAAATGGATCCGGTAGTATCAGCTAAATTATTTCTCTCAAGGAAGATTTTTACTAACCACCAGTTTAAAACGTCTTGTATTTTAATTTATTTTCATTGTGCAGTTTGTCCCTGAAGGTTATGTGTTTGTAATGGGGGATAATCACAACAACAACTTTAACTCCCATAACTAGTAAATTGTGAAACCACCAAACTATGTTTAGATTATGGTTTGACTAACAATTGCTAAAAGATGAGGAAAATAATAATAGTGGGTTACTCTGGATTTGTTTTGATTTCTCTATTTGGTTTCATATATAGGGTTCCTCTGGATTTATTTGGTTTCTATGTTTGGTTTCAGCAATGGGGTTCATCTGGATTTGTAATCATGAAAACTCCTGGTACAACATATTAGATTAGTTTTCAATCGTTGAATTGAGACTGTTATTCCGATCTTTGTAGCCGATGACCTTAGTATGAATGAATTCTGATCAATATGTTCATTGCTGTGCAGGGATCACTGTTGCTTCAGGAATAGCAACATAGCTTGAAATCTCATTGACTCACCGTGGTATTGCCAATAGCGTGAGGTTTCCCTTCTAATGTTGGAACTATAATCTATGCTTGTATTCA